>QJPP01004131.1:0-177705 GCA_003996215.1 Jaltomata sinuosa
ACACAATGGGGAATGTAGCAGGACCAATCACTATATTGAGGGTGATTTCCCTGATGGTGTCTATTTGAGAGCCATCAAAAGCCTTTACGTTCATTCTCCAAGTCTGGATCCTAGAAGTGTCAATTTCTAGTCTCGTAAGTGTGGCGAGGGGGCATATGTTTAAACCAGAGCCTGGATCGATCAATACCTTCGTTATCACCCTATCTTCATACTGCATGGTGATCTACAAAGCATAATTGTGTGTCCTTCCTTGAGGAGACAACTCATCCTCATGAAAGGATATTTTATGAGCCTCAAATACCTGCCTAACTATATAGGCTACCTCTCCACCGGTACATAAGCCTTACTAAGAACTCTCATTAAAGCCTTCTGATGGAGCTCAGAAGTCTGCAGAAGTGAAAAAATGGATATTTGAGCTGAAGTTTTACTCAGCTGATCTACTACAGAATATTCCTTGGCCTGCACCTTCTTCCATATGCCATTCTCCTCAACCTCTACAACTGGTTGTTTTCCTTTGCTAGAACTTTCCTGAAACAGATTTTCAGGTGTGTAGATTCTGCCAGATTGAGTCACACCCTATGCGACATCTGCCTCTGCTACCTTTGATTTCCCCAAAATATTATGCTCATATGTAATGACCCTTTCGGTCATTCCCGCATTTATACTTTCCTTGTACTATTAGAGTTTTCTTGTAGTGGCACCAAGTCATTTATGGATTGCTAGGACCGGTGGTTCGGTGCCCTGGCTGTTCATTTGGTCTTTATGACCATCTTCCTATTTTAGCGCTGAGTCTTAAGAGTTGAGTTATCAAAATTGTGTGATAGTGATTTGCGATCGTATGACCTTAACCTTCGTCCCGTATCCAAGGCTTTCGAGCCTAAAATTGAGAATTTTGTTAACATCGTGCGTATTTAGAAATATTTGATTTGAAAGTTGAATTTGGTAAAAAGTTTTATTTCTCTAACAATGTTTTAAATGTTTATGAAAAATACTTTTGTTATGATATATTTGGGTATGCATTTATTTTATAAGAGTTCTATAAATTAATGATTTTTTTTTGGAAATAATATACTTAGTTATGTTGAAAATTATTATTATAATATAGTAGGTTTTATTTGAAATGATTTTCTATCAATTATGATATGTTTGAAAAGTTTTATTTATTTTACCATGAATTTATGCAATACCCGAGTAGATAAATAATGGGGTAATAGTATTCTTTTTATATTGCCACCTCCCCTTATACGTGTAAGTAAAAGGGGCAGGTATAATTTATAAAGAGATGTATCAAGAGGGACATGTTTTCCTTTATGAAGTTTACTTTTAAATACCAAGTCTTTATGGTCCTAGAAGGAATTATGAGATTCTAGACTCTAACTCTACTGTTAGCAAGAAAGAGTTGCATCTAGATGTTGCTGGAACATAAGATTAATGGTTGGTCCCATGTTCTCCTTTGAACGATGCTATCTCCACACTTTTGCCCTCCACTTATGCTTTCAATTGTTGTGTTCCATCGTCTCTATTTTTCTCAACACTAAATTACTATCCCCATATATTACACCAAGCATATACAACTAAAGAATTTGCCCCAAATCAATTGGAAGGAGTAGAGGATAATTCCCAAGGTGAAGGTTCCCGAGTTTGATTTTATTTTGGAGCTTCTCGGAGTGGTTCGGGCTTGGACATTATCGTCCTAGTAGCTTGTTATTGGACGACAGGTAGGTTATGGTTTAACTCTTTTAGACTCCATATATATAGGATATAATTATACTAATTAGCATTCTTGAGTTGGGTTTATTAGCTTGGCACCCCAGACCTTGTTCGTTTTTTCATGTCTGTCTTATTTTTGCTCCGTTGATTGTAGTACTCGTTATAGTTGATAGTATCACCCTTGTGGTCCTATGTGGCATTGTATTGACTCTGAAACATAGATGGTGGGTTATTGGGAATGTCCGTGAGTCCCAGACATCATTATTACTGTTATAGAGCTGGCTATCTGTGCTGTAGAATGATTGGAGCCTGTGCAGGGCTGATAGGTTGATTGTGGGCCGTGGGCCACTGTTGTGATTGTGTACACCATTTATCATGCATATAAAGGGTTTCTGCATAATTTTA
Source organism: Jaltomata sinuosa (assembly GCA_003996215.1). Lineage (NCBI taxonomy): Eukaryota > Viridiplantae > Streptophyta > Magnoliopsida > Solanales > Solanaceae > Jaltomata > Jaltomata sinuosa. The sequence goes on from QJPP01004131.1 coordinate 2,116, forward strand.
CTACGGTTTTGGCTTTGGGCCTTCTATTGAATAATTTCTAAAACTTACATGGCCGTGGGGCCTATTTTTAGTAAAAATGATTGTAACGAGGTTTAGTACCATTTTAACGGACCTTCTTGGGGTAAGAGAAAATAAAAAGAATATTTTATCACTAGTTATACTAATACTAGGCTCGGCGAGGCCGAGGGCTAGACTTGTTTTACTACAGCTTTCGTGATAATACTAGGCTCGGTGGGGCCGGGCACTAGAACCATTTAGTTTACTGATTTAGACCTGGATACCCTCAGGGCAGCTTTACTTGGGGATTTTTGAGATTGTGGGGCATCTATATATTAGTCGGGGGCCTCCATGGACCTTGCTGTTCTGGACCAGGGGCTACGTGCTAGGAGTGCCGAAGGGAGGGTATATGGTGTAGTAGAGGTATACGGGTGTGACCTTCCATGGATCCTGTCTTCTGGGACTTATAGGACGTCGGAAGCGGGTAGCATACATTACTATTATTACACCTAGTTCATCACATTATCATATTGTTTGAGGTTTCATCCTTGTTTGCTGTTTGCTGAGTGTATGCTCCGGTAGTATAGGATGCCAGAGGGTTTGTCTTCACTTGCTTATGTTCCTCGGGTGTATGGGCGCCTGTGGGACTGTAGGTAGGCTTATTGTTATTAACTCGTAATATTGTACCTATTATGGTTACTCGACATTGGATTTGATAAGGCTGTACTTTGGCTTACAATTGGTATATCTTGATTAAGATTAGTATGCTTATTCGGATGATAGTATTCTGTATCCGAGCATGACTTTCGTTATTCGCCTGCTTCTTCTCTTTTCATTGAGGTTACCGGTATACCACCTACTTTTTAGACCCTTCTTTATATACTTGTTATTGCAAGGATCCCGGATACGTATTTATTTCTTTCGCATGTGATTGGTATTCTAGTAGCTAGCCATGTGTGTTATCTTGGTTGTATTCCTTCCGTGCTAGCTTCCGGGTGCTCCTTCGTTGTTTTCAGTGACTACTTATTTCTATTCTGCTTATTACTGCTCTTTTATCTTATATGTGCCCAGTCGGCCTATGATACCTACTGGGTACCGATTGCTTTGCAATTGGTGCTCATACTACACTCTGCCTCTTCTTGTGCAGATCCTAGTGTTGGCCATCGCCGCTAGATCATTGTGATTCATGGTCGGAGATCTTTTAGGGACTACTTCAGATTGCAGGTGAGCTCTTGGCGATCGGAGCTTAGTTTTAGTTTATCTTTTGCTTTATGTACTCTATTACCATTCAAAGACATCTGTATATATTATTTTAGATCATTTGTACTCCTTATATGTAGTTCTGGCTCTATACTAAGATACCAGGTTTTTGGGGTTGGTTTAACTTCTATATATGTATATATATATTCCTGTTGTCCCTTTTCTTTACTTATTTTCCCTTGCTTCCGCATATTTATACTGTTCTCCCACTTAATTGGTTGACAGTAGCCCATTACTAACTATTTCGGGCTACGGGGATTGGTTCGCCTACTGAAGGGTCGTAGGTGCCATCATGACCGAGAGATGAGGTCGTGACATCATAATTCCATGGCACTGCATGGGGATCATAAACAACTGGAGTAGCTTGATAGACAGTAAATATGGGTTTAGGTGCATCCATCTCTACTTCAAATGGAACCTGACTCTGTGTCGGAGCAGATGTTTGTGACACCATCGCGACATCCCCTTCTTGCTTAATAACCCAAATAGAACCTTCCAGATCCACTACCTCTCCAACCTCCAACATGTTGAATTGATGATTTGGGAGTGGATTGTTGGTGACATTCAGAGTCGGGTCCTTCAACTGAATAACCTTTGTATCAATCAGCTTCTAAATTCGATCCTTCAGTGAGCGGCATACTTCGGTGGTGTGTGAACCTTTCATCCCTGAGTGGTATGCACAAACTTTGTTAGGGTCATACCATTTAGCCTGAGTATCCACAACTAAAGAGGGGATGGGAGAGATAAGGCCAGCCACCTTCAATCTTTCATACAACTGGGCAATTGGTTCACCAAAGGAGTATACTGTTTGACTGGCCTTTCCTTGAAGTTGGCTCAGGGTCTGTAATTTGGATTTGGTGGGGGTGATTGAAATTGAGAGGGTTGGACGTTATAAATGAGGTAGGATGGAATTTGGCATTGTGGAGAAAAGGGTGCTTGGTATGTAGGCATTGGATACGGAGTTTGGTAAAGAGGCATTGGGTATGGTACCGGAGGTTGCTGGTATTGTGGAGGGTGTGGTGTAGGCGTTTGGGGTATGGGTGGGGTTTTTGAAGTCCTGTGACATCATTATAGTACCTACTTCCTTCTTCTTTCGATTTTTGGAAATCCCTCCAGATTGCAGGGACTTGCTGGTGACCTGTAGAGCTTCCAGATTGATAATGCTACCGCTTTTGATGCCTTCTTCCATTCTCTCCCCAACCTGGATTATTTCAGCAAAACTCTTATCTGTAATGAGCATTATCTTTTCATAGTATTGCGACTCTTGAGCTCAAATAAAATAATCCTTCATCTGAGCCTCGTCCATTGAAGGTTAGGCTCTAGCAGCTTCAGCTCTCCATCTCACAGCATACTCCCAAAATAGTTTATTAGGATTTTTCTTCAAGTTTTGAATGTAGAACCAGTTTGGGGTGTTGTCGATGTTGAACCCTAACCTTTCTACGAAATCGGAGGCCATGTCTATTCATTTGGACCACTTTTTTGCATACTTCTCAATGTACCACGTCAAAGCCTCCCCAGTAAGACTTCTCATAAATAATTTCATCCGTATCTTCTCATCTGTCCCTACTCCCACCAGCTTATCACAATATATTCGTAGGTGTGCTTTAGGATCCCCCGTCCTATTGAATAATTCAAATTTGGGAGGCTTGTACCTCTCCGATAATTCAACGTCCAGATGCATACACAAATCTTATAACTCAGACCCTTTACCCCTCTAATGCCCTCCATATGCTGTAATCTGCCGATTACCTGCTCTAACTTTTCAGCCAAATTCTGTATTAACAGGTCCTTTGCAGAAGGTTCAGGCTCAGGCTGGTGCTGAACAAAAGGGGAAGTTTCCACGTATATAGGATTCAGGTTATGATTTTTCTTGGAACGTGGGTATATGCTATATTTGGAGTAGTTTGGAAATTTTGTGGAGCTGAGTGTGTGAGATATTGTAGTGGTAGAGGACACTAGCTAGTTCTTGGAGGGGTATAAGTATGCTATAAGTTATTTTGCGATTGTGATATATTGGGTATGGCTTGGAGTTTTGTGGCTGTATTGTCCTCAACCAGCGGGTCATGAGGACTATTCAAAGTGAAAGACAATTTGGCGAGATTACGAACTTGGGATAGCTCTTCTTGTAAATCAAGGATTCTCTGTTCCATTCGTAAAATTTGTTCATTATGCTCTCCTCCAACACTTTCTGAGACTTCCTTACTTGTGTCAATCCTTTTACTAGCGCTACTTTCACCCATTTTATACTTCCTTTCACGATTTGGACTCGGAGGAGGAGGAGGAGGAGTCCCTTTTGATCTAGTGTGATATCCAAGCATGCACAAATCAACCTTTGGGAAAGGGAGTAAAAACAAACAAATAAAAAAGATAAAAAAGTTAGTGATAAGTGAATATAATAGCAAAGAAGTGAAGTATTTAACTGAAAGAAGTAAATACATTAATGACATTTCCTAGCTTGGGGACCTCTTTTGTGCCAGAGGTAGGCCTATCATTTTGAGAGATAAATATGCCAATAATGTAACGTCATTTTGCTCCATAATAAATTTCCCCAACGATTAAAATTTGCATTAAATAAATAAAAAACTGTCTTAAAAATTTGCCATACAATGAAATAAAATAAAAGCTAAACTAAATTCTAAAGACATCCTCCTCATCAGCAGTGGCGTACGTAGAATTTTTTGTAAGCGGTGTCATATTTTAAAATAATATAAATAAAATACTATAACGCTATATTAAGAAATTTTTCTTTGTGATAATGATTTTTTTATTATTATATGTGTCCGGTATAAATTAAAAAATATATATTTACTAAGAAAGCAAAAATTTATAATTTTTTTTAAAAGGGATTGGAAAGGGTGCTGAGCTTCGAACTTCATCCCTCTAACTAAAAGTTCAGGCTCCTGACCAAGTAGGTTTTGCTGCCCTTTGGTTTAAGCAGTGTCAATTTATTATATTTGTTCTTTATTTATTTTTTGCTTTCCAATTATGTATATATATTTAACAAAATTTTATGATGAAGCAGTGTCACGTGACACCCCTCAGCCCAAGGTAAATCTTCCCCTGCTCATCAGATGCGTCCTTATGGGCCTCCTAAGCTTTGTCAAAATGGTCACGGCTGGTCAGAAGATAAGATAGTGCTAGATGTCTTCCTAGATCTCCTTTGTTGAGACACTCTTCACCTTGCCTGCTGAATTCCTCTTGAAGTTCTCGCACCTTCTTTTCTAGACTTAAAACACGTTGTCTCCACGAGTCTGGATCTTTGCCCAAGTCTGTTATCTCTTTAGCATTGTCATCATGGAGTTGTCAATGCCTAGCCTCAGAGTCCAACGCCAACCTTTTGAACTTGTTGTATAGTGCTTGTGCTTCAACCTCTTTGTCACTCACATATCTGCCTCTCTTGACACTTGAGACCGCAGTGCCCTCTAAATCCTTCCGCAACCATTCAATGTAGCCTATCACATAGCCTGCACAATACCTATCTGGTGCTATACTATTATCCTCCAGAAAAGTCTTCTTGTTCCACGTCTTGGCAATGTCGGTGGCATGGGGAATTTTGTCATTCAAGTAATCTGCTCGATGGTCATCCATGTTAGCTACCTTTGGTATTATTTGCTTCCTCCCTGCTTGCCTCATTACCTTTGGGGGAGCATATAGTTGAAATCCGCGGAGGCCCATCAAGATCAAATAGACTTGATGTTTAGCATAGATCACAAAATTCATGCTAGGAAACCAATCGAACATCAATTGTACTGAGTCTTCATTCAAGGCACTCAATATCTGTCCCCATTTCTCTACCTCTGTCGGCCTTTTGATCCTTTTAACTCCCATGGTGACTCTAAATTAGTGTGCAACAATGTTTTTTGCCCCAGTAGGTTTGCGTAATTCCTGCATACCATGGACCGTTTGAAGATGCTCAATCAACCATAATTGCAACAATAAATTGCACCCTTTAAAACGTTTGGCCCCGTTTTTATAGCAACCCAGGGCTCGGTAGATGTCAGCTATGATCACAGGAATAATTGTATAGTGCTTGTGCTTCAGCCTCTTTGTCACTCACATATCTGCCTCTCTTGACACTTGAGACCGCAGTGCCCTCTAAATCCTTACGCAACCATTCAATGTAGCCTATCACGTAGCCTGCACAATACCTATCTGGTGCTATACTATTATCCTCCAGAAAAGTCTTCTTGTTCCACGTCTTGGCAATGTCGGTGGCATGGGGAATTTTGTCATTCAAGTAATCTGCTCGATGGTCATCCATGTTAGCTACCTTTGGTATTATTTGCTTCCTCCCTGCTTGCCTCATTACCTTTGGGGGAGCATATAGTTGAAATCCGCGGAGGCCAATCAAGATCAAATAGACTTGATGTTTAGCATAGATCATAAAATTCATGCTAGGAAACCAATCGAACATCAATTGTACTGAGTCTTCATTCAAGGCACTCAATATCTGTCCCCATTTCTCTACCTCTGTCGGCCTTTTGATCCTTTTAACTCCCATGGTGACTCTAAATTAGTGTGCAACAATGTTTTTTGCCCCAGTAGGTTTGCGTAATTCCTGCATACCATGGACCGTTTGAAGATGCTCAATCAACCATAATTGCAACAATAAATTGCACCCTTTAAAGCGTTTGGCCCCATTTTTATAGCAACCCAGGGCTCGGTAGATGTCAGCTATGATCACAGGAATAATTGTATAGTGCTTGTGCTTCAGCCTCTTTGTCACTCACATATCTGCCTCTCTTGACACTTGAGACCGCAGTGCCCTCTAAATCCTTACGCAACCATTCAATGTAGCCTATCACGTAGCCTGCACAATACCTATCTGGTGGTATACTATTATCCTCCAGAAAAGTCTTCTTGTTCCACGTCTTGGCAATGTCGGTGGCATGGGGAATTTTGTCATTCAAGTAATCTGCTCGATGGTCATCCATGTTAGCTACCTTTGGTATTATTTGCTTCCTCCCTGCTTGCCTCATTACCTTTGGGGGAGCATATAGTTGAAATCCGCGGAGGCCAATCAAGATCAAATAGACTTGATGTTTAGCATAAATCATAAAATTCATGCTAGGAAACCAATCGAACATCAATTGTACTGAGTCTTCATTCAAGGCACTCAATATCTGTCCCCATTTCTCTACCTCTGTCGGCCTTTTGATCCTTTTAACTCCCATGGTGACTCTAAATTAGTGTGCAACAATGTTTTTTGCCCCAGTAGGTTTGCGTAATTCCTGCATACCATGGACCGTTTGAAGATGCTCAATCAACCATAATTGCAACAATAAATTGCACCCTTTAAAGCGTTTGGCCCCGTTTTTATAGCAACCCAGGGCTCGGTAGATGTCAGCTACGATCACAGGAATAATTGTGCAAGGCCTTCCACCAATCCCATTACATAAAGCATCTGCGACTGTAATTAGGTGAGTATGAATGTCCTCTTCGGCCCCTCGCGAAAATACCACCAATCCCAAAAAATAAACAATGAATGCAAAAATTCTTTTCTTCTCCCACAAGCCAGGTTCAGGACTTTCCATTTCATAGATCTTCCGAGCACTTTCATTACCGAATTTGTCGAACAAATATATACCAGGGATTCTCGATTTCATAACATAGGACACTATCATGCTACCTTGGATTCTCAACTTATCTCGAACTTCTTCCAAAGTGACGCTTTTCAGAATGATTACCTCAGTATTTTGCCTCTTTTTATTTCTTCTAAGCAGGGAAATGTCCTCGACGTAACCCCAATTTCCTCAAGTAATGGTGTCATTTCAATCTCACCAAACAAGAACACAACCTTTCTTTCATCCTAAAATGCAGTAGCAACCTCGACAATTTCCCTACACGGGGTGACTTCCATAAGGTATGGCAAGCTCCCTAATACCTTTCTCACTCGAAGCTGATCCTGTTGGCCCAGATTTTCCCACCATGTCTTCATCTGTGTTGGCATGAACCAAACCATACTAAACCTTAGATACGACGTTGGAGGAGCCATCCAATCTGCATAAAATAAAAAGGTTAGCCTACCCTACCCCCAAGGAGCAAAATGACCATACATTATGCATATTTAGCTCTCCAATGCATATAAATCATGAAGGCGTCTTTTTCGGGATCCTAAATCCCTTAAGACTCATTGGCAAGACTTTACTATTAATCTTGACGCACCATGGGTGTCAAGATATCCTAGGTTTAATATGATGCAAATCCCTTAGTAAAGAGACATACGGTCACAGTCTAAGAACAAGAGTGGTTGCATGACACGATTCTCTCAATCGGAAAACTTGAGAGTTGTAAAAGCTCATGGCTGTAGACGCACCGTTGATCGACCGATCCATGAGACATTTCCCTTAAAGGTGTTTTATAAATGAACGTTCGTGCAATCACGCAACCGTTCTAAAGAAAAATAAAAGAGGTTCCAAAGAGAGGAAGGTATGAGCGGCATGATAGTTTATAAATAAAGCGATAACACATAGCAAATAAGAAAAAGCAGTAACAAAATATGCAATTTATATCAGAGAAGTAACAAAATATAAAGCAATAACAAAATACGAAGCAGTAAGAAAATGAATAAACACACTGTTAGTTCAATAACAAATAAATAAAGAGACAAATAACAAAAGAATACAAACAATACAAAAAGCTAAGGGAGGGAACATGAAAGGGGTTAGATTACTTAAGCAAATATATAGACATGATGGGTGGTTAACATGCTTTTTTTTCTTATAAATAAAAAGTAAAATTTCTAGACATGGAAGGCAATCAACTAAAAAATATGTAAGCATAAATGATATTTAATCAATAAAAAAATGAAATAAAGATGACCACAAAAATTGTAACAAACTAAAGTAACACATAAAAGGAAACAAGGTCTATCATAAAGATATTATTAATTAATAAAACAAATAAGATCAAAGAAATATAATCAACAAGCAAATTTAAAAAATTAAATATGAAAGAGCATTTTTTTTATAAACAAATAAAAGGATGAAAGAAAAAAAATCACAACGCAAAAGAATACTAATACACATATGACATCCCACATAAGTTAAAATCCGTAATGGTTAGAACCTAAGTATTCTCCAGCGAAGTCGCCATTCTGTCGCGCCCCATTTTTCTCGCAAAAAGTGGAATTCGATGTGACAACTCTTTTTAGGATAAAAAGAGTGAAGAGTCTCTACCTAACGAATTAAAGTGCGTTAGGGAACCATTATAACTAACTACGATTAAATTAATTAAGGTCTACCTCACCAGAAATCGGGTAAGGGTTCAAGTTACCTCGAAAGGAAAGTGTTAAGCACCTTTCGAGGTCCACAAATATGGGTCCCTGCCAGATTTATTATTTATGTGGGGAAATTACGTGATAAGCAAAAGGTCTGAATAAATAACTTCAAATAACATCTTATTGCAAAAGAAATACATAAATTAAGTTAATTAGTAAATCTAAGTGAGAAAGGATTATGCATACGAATTACAATTAAAATAAATAAGAAGAATCAGATAAGCGAGAAGACAAAATTGGCAAATGATATAGAGAAGATAGCCTAGTTACTAAGTGATTTATTAATACTACCCCAAACATATAATAACACAATAATTAAATAAACGATAAAGTCTTACATTGGGGAGTAATCACTCAACCTCGTGCAAAGTCTTAAAAGACCTCTTAGTCAAAGTGCAATGACTATAGAGCTATAAGTGTATTATGTAAATCACTCCCTACGTAGGAGGAAAGTAAGTTGGGGAAGGAGGGGTTTTTTAGCCTAAAGGATCACCCTATGCAACATAAATTAATACTTCGCAATCCACTTAAGGATTGCTCGTATTAATCAGCGAGCACAAACTATCATCTCCGTCTACCCGCCTAGGTTGGTTATTAAGGTTATTATTAAACCTAAGTTCACACTAAAGAAAATGAGAAAGTCTAACGTGCCTTAATATGCCTACCCGTCCCACTTAGCATCTAAGAGGCATTGGACTTACTATTTTAGATATGGGTCTACACAAATAAAATCCTAAGGTTATTAATAAGACATGGGTTAACGTCATACAAAAGACATACAAGGACTTTTAAGAAAGTAGCACATAAGGTCTCATATAAGCCTCCAAATTAATTAAAAGGATACCTATGTGATTAACATGCTTAAAAAATTATCACTTTCATTAAACCTATGAACATGATTTCTAATAATACAGATATGCAGAAAATTTATTATTTAAGACCTATGAGCAGAATCTCTAATTATTTAACATGCTAAAAATAAATCTAACCTTACAAACATGATAATTGGTTATTTAACATGCTGAAACTGTTTTAAAGCTATAGACATGATGGCTAATTAAATTATATGCTGAAGCTAAAGTAAACTTGTAGGCAAGGTTTCTAATTTAATATGTTAAATCCTACATGCATGATTTCTAATTTGATATGCGAAAACTGCTGTAGCATGTTGAAATTGATAGCCAAATGATTTAAAATGCTAAAACAGGTTTGAACTTATAGGCATGATTTCTAAACTAATTAATTTGCTGTAACAGGTATAAACCCTATAGGCATGGTTTCTAATTTAATATGCAGAAACTGAATCAATACTATAAGCATGTTGACTAATTAAATATGCTAAAGCGGGTTTAAGCCTATAACCGTGATATTAGTTATCTTATATGCTAAAAACTAATTTAATTCTATAAGCAGGATTTCTAATTTACAGCTGAAACAGATATCGATCATATAAGCATGGTTGCTAATTTAATACAAAGAAAAACTGAAACTGATTTAAATACTATATGCATGATAGCTAATTGTCATATTAATTAATAGGCAGAAATCACAAATAACTATAAGCAAAATTGGAAGTTATACGAGCATGCAGAATTGTAAACCAATTTTTTTAATATGCAAGGCTACTGCGATCATGCTGAAAATTACTAATACGCTAGAGATTAAATAAATACCTATAGTCATGCTTTCTATGTTTTCAACCAGATAAAAACAGGTAGCACGTAGTTTGTCCCTGCCCATAGCAGTCCCCCTAAATTTATTTATTACATCATCGGAGTTTATACAATAATTATTACAGACCCAGAGGAATGAATATAAGAAGCATAATAAACTCTAAAGGTCTATAAAGATCTCCCAATCCAGGTAAACTCTTCACTATCCGACCAAACTGTCAGCAAGTAACCTGTCAAACACATGAATATAGGATTCATAGGATCCTAGTACGACCCATAAAGTCACCCTCGACATGTCAGAGTTCCTGAGAATCTCGCGGATTCTAGGCAGTGCTTATGTCAAGGGATGGGGTATCTTAGGACCTCCGTTTCTCTCCAAATACCACAAAAACAAGATAAAACAAACTGCCAACATGCGAACAGGGAATATCTAGCTTATTATAAATAACACTAGTTCATGACAAAGCACAAAAGGAGAAAAAAACAGATCAAGCAAGCAAGAGGCAGAATTTAGGCATAAATTCTATAGGCAGGTTATATGTCGACTCATGGGTTTATACACATATATCAAGGGATTTCACAAATAAAAATAGATAAACTAGAGAGTGTATCCTAAACTACAAGGAAACATACATATGAATTGTAATTTTCTTCGATAGGAACTAACTAGTTAGCCGCAAACAACAAGAAAAATATTCGAATTCCAACACTTAGCAATCAGTAATTGTCAGCCAATAAGAAAAGTTTTAAAATATGAGAGTAGTAGATGTGTAAAGTCTGGTAGATAATGAAAAGAGAGAGTTGCTTATATAGTCAAGAATAGTCATACTCAATCAAGGAAAGAATCATCAATCACATAAATCTTTCCTTGATTAAATAAAATTGAATTAATTGAGTATAAGGAGAATCCAATCCTACCATAAATACTTTTCACAAAAATAATGGAGGGGAAGAATCATAAAGATTTCTTTTAGGCAGAATAGGTAAAGTTAATCATTTCACATGAGATCAAGCAAGTAAAAAAAATAGATTTAAAGGCAGTCCCAATTAAACATAGAATAAGAAAGGAAGTAATCATTTGAGACTATCAAAATTTACCAAAATAGACAAGTATTCAAGGATGTTTTAACCAATTAAGGAGAAGGGAGTATGAATAAACAAAGTGAAATAAGATAGAGTTACCATAATTAATCAAGTACTAAAATCATGATCACTAAATTAAAGGGAGGAAATAAGTATTTAAGGGAAGCAATCAAAAGGAACTCCTCTTCTCAATTATAGTGTCCAAATCAATTAGGAACAGATCATGTCAAGATTAATGTAATTATACAAGTATTAAGGTTGTGACAATTAGTTAAAAGAGGTAAATGAGAGTACTAGTCAACAACAAAATTTCAACATACAAGGCCAAATATCAAAGATGCCCTACCTATGCAAGGAAAAGGAATATCAAGTCATGCTTGAAATAAGCCAATTATGGTCTAAAGTAATCAAATATTGAGTATGGAGGATTTCGAATCACAGAGTCAATCGAGCAATAAGATCATAGCCTGTCTATTTCAAAGAGGCATGATAATAAGGATTTAAAAAATTAACCAAATCTCATATTCACAACCAGACCATACAAGTATTTCTCAAAGTTGGGCATGAACTATAAGACACATGTATAGACTGCATCCCACAATCAACGTCTAGGAATCCTAAGCATGCTCCGAAATCTAATTCACGACAGATAGAGCTCAGGGCTGAATTAAGTTTTAAGTAAAGGTTCGTAAAGAAATTGGAGCCCTTCACATATGATAAATTTGAAAGCAAACAAACAATGACTAATTAATAGTACAAACACAAGACGAATATAGAAGGGATGAAAGTATTAACAGAATAATACCATGGACAGATTCACAAAAATCTGTCCCAAAATTGAAGTCGACTGGTGTCGTTTTCAACACCCGTTATTTGATGTTTCAAGGGACCTCTATCACTTCTTGTGCTATTATCTTCACCATAATATTCCTGACGCTCATTACAGAAAGAATGAAATTGAGTTGTGGGTTCTTGGGATTTCTCATTGTTGGGTTTCGCTGGAGCCGTAACAGCGGTGTGATGACATGGTTCATCGCCGAAGAAAGTGGTGGCAACATGGGGTTCTGGATGGAGGGAGTCTTTTTGGTGGGGTTTTGCTAGATAAACTAGGCGGCGACAGTGGACCGCCGCTCGTCGGTAGAGGGAGAAGAGAAAAGGGGCAGTGGTTGTGAGCCCACCGACCAAGGATGGACGGAGGCGGTGAAAACAAATGAGTGGTGGCTATGGAGGTAGATGTTTGGTTTTGGGTTTTCGTCGGAGGGTGGCGATGGAGAGAGAAAGAGAGAAGCATGAGGGTTTGGTGGTCATTTACTGGTGGTTTACGATGGGGTTTTGCCGATGGCCCATCGACTGTTAGTGGACAGTGACGAGGATGAGAGAGAGGGAAGTGAAGGTGGACGGAGAAGACGAGAAGGAGAAGGAGAAGGTGAAGGGGTTGAGCGTGGTGTTTGAGAGGAGTTTAGAGAGAGAAGGGGGGGTAATGGTGAAAGCGGAGAATGAGGGTTAGGGTTGGGGTGTGGGTAATTAAAAAGGAAAGGGTAGTGAGAGTTAATCTCGGTCGTTGATCATATTAGATCAATGACTGAGATTGGATTTGATGCGGGTCAGGTTTAGAGCGGGTCAGGCAGATTGGTGCAATTGAAATTGAATTTGATATTTAAAATTAAGCCCAAATTGATTCAATTTAGGCTAGAATTAAAAGAAATTAGATAGGAAAGGGATGTAATTTAAATAAATCGAGAGATAAATTAAAATTGGGCTGCTATTCAATAAATAAAATACTACATATATAATTTAGTAGATAAAATAATAACTAATGATATTCATCAAACGAAAATATCATTTAAAATTATAAATACATATATTGTACGTAAAATTAATGACATGTAATATTATACAAATTTTATGATAAAATAGTAATAATAAGGAATAAATTATATATTTATAAATTGTATACGAATTTAAAAAGTGTCAAGACGATGATAAACACATGATTTATTTAGTAAATAAAAGCAATCGCGAGGAAAATTAAGTTTTGAAAATAATAATAACTAGTAAAACAACAGCCCGAGAAAGGTATAGGGAGGTAAAAAATTAGGTGTCAACATGGACTACAAGTGAGGTCGTGCGTCAGCCGCCGGAAGATATGAACATCGGCCAGCAATAATTAACAAGATATGAACAATAAACTAAAGCTGAGTAAAGCAAGCAAACATGTAACAGGTCAACAACGTAACTAAACTACATGTCTCTTCCTTAACCTATCAACCACATATAATCAGTTAACAATCAAGGATAAATCAGTGACTATAAACATGTCTTATCCATAAAACCCAGACCCTCCAAGGGTTCCTAGGACCCCAACTATGTTTCAACATGTAATCCAGGCCTACACTAAGACCAACCTCACATTTAAATATAATCACCCGGCCTCTCATGGACTATATGTAGAAATCACATTTCAAGAATACAACCCGGTCTACTCATGGAACCATCTAAAGAATACAATCAATTCAAGTAAATCAAATCACATACCAGGCGTGGTACCCGAGCCAACCATTGTGAATTCCCGTACCAGGAGTGGTACCCGAGCTAACCAAATAGTCTTCCGTATCAGGCATGGTACCTGATCTAATCAATATGTAACCTGTACTAGGTGTGGTACCCGAGCCAACCGAATGTCGCATCAAATCCAATTAATTAGCAAACTATGAACAAAGCATACTTGTAAACCAACAAGTAACAAAACAAGTTCATTTCACAAGACTGATAACCGGATAAGTAGACATTCAAAACCTCATTCCCTAAGCATATAACTCATACAATACTAAGCTATAGTACATGAACACATATTTTATATTGGAAATATCAATAACCATCACCTATCTCGAATTACTCAAAAGCTCTATTGAACTGGAGCCTTCCCATTTTCAAAAGCTCTTGCTTGTTCTTGGTCTAAAAACAAACATACAATAACTACAATCAATTTACTGTCCTAAAATACCCAAATTATACAAAATCCCAATCCCAGGCCAAACTATGATCATTCCACCCATTCCCAGGCTTTCCCACCATGAATTCATCTAAATCTACCATTTTTATGATTACATTTAGAGAATTATGGCTAATTGATCATAACCCAACAAGAATAATCAAGACCCAAGAACTTTTATGCCCTAGAATCCCCCTTTTCCCCAGATTCTACCATTCCAAGGGCATTCCAAACCTTCCTCCGAGTTCACAACTAGCAATTCTGCTCTGTAGGAATTATAGTACTAAGTTAGGGGGATAGAATTCTTACCTTTGGGATGAAAAATAATGCAAAATGGAGTAAGTTCGCCTAAAATTGCCCTGCCTTCTCCAAAACGCAGTTGAGGAAAAACTAAACATTTTGGAGAAGTTTCTACATTAAATGCCGACTCGGTCCACTATACCAGTCCATACACTGCTATAGTGCCCCTGCTATAGTGGAACCAACCGCTGTAGCTGTCACGACCAAATTTCTCAGGTCATGATGACACTTATAACCCCTCAGTAGGCGAACCAATTCTCGTAGCCCAGAATGGTTAGTAATGGGCTACTACCTAACCAAAATGCACCAACAAGCAGAAGCAGAATGTAAAGGTAGACAAAGCGGAAGCAAAACTCAAATATATACATAGAGGAAGCTACACCAACCCCAAGACTTGGTATCAACAATACATAAGCTTTTAAGAGAGTACAAGTGCTAGAGGTAACAAAATACAATACAATTTTATCTCCGAAAGTACAAGGAGTAACAGATACAAAAGATGAGATGTGGTCAAGCCCCGACCATCAGGTGCTCACCCTAGTCTCGAATATCCACAAAATCTGCACGAGTCTCCAATGCGATCAACAGCAAAAACTCAACTAATATCTACACCAAAAAGTGCAGAAGAGTAGTATGAGAACCAAAACAACAGGTACTCAGTAGGCATCATCGGTCGACTGAGCGCATATAAGATATAAAAGCAGTAAGTAACAGATAGAAAGAAATCAGTCACCGAAGCAATAAGGAAAGCGCAAGGTGCTAGCACAGAGAATAGACAAGCAAAAACTACAAACTATGTCAACCACATATAATCAGTTAACAATCAAGGATAAATCAGTGACTATAAACATATCTTATCCATAAAACCCAGACCCTCTAAGGGTTCCTAGGACACCAACTATGTTTCAACATGGAATCCCGGCCTACACTAAGACCAACCTCACATTTAAATATAATCACCTGGCCTCTCATGGACCATATGTATAAATCACATTTCAAGAATACAACCCGGTCTACTCATGGAACCATCTAAAGAATACAATCAATTCAAGTAAATCAAATCACATACCAGGCATGGTACCCGAGATAACCATTGTGAGTTCCCATACCAGGAGTGGTACCCGAGCTAACCAAATAGTCTTTCGTATCAGGCATGGTACCTGAGCTAATCAATATGTAACCTGTACTAGGTGTGGTACCCGAGCCAACCGAATGTCGCATCAAATCCAATCAATTAGCAAACTATGAACAAAGCATATTTGTAAACCAACAAGTAACAAAACAAGTTCATTTCATAAGACTGATAACCGGATAAGTAGACATTCAAAACCTCATTCCCTAAGCATACAACTCATACAATACTAAGCTATAGTACATGAACACATATTGCATATTGGAAATATCAATAGCCATCACCTACCTCGAATTACTCAAAAGCTCTATTGAACTGGAGCCTTCCCATTTTCCAAAGCTCTTGCTTGTTCTTGGTCTAAAAACAAACATACAATAACTACAATCAATTTACTGGCCTAAAATACCCAAATTATACAAAATCCCAATCCCCAGGCCAAACTATGATCATTCCACCCATTCCCAGGCTTTCCCACCAAGAATTCACATAAGTCTACCATTTTTACGATTACATTTAGAGAATTATGGCTAATTGATCATAACCCAACAAGAATAATCAAGACCCAAGAACTTTTATGCCCTAGAATTCCCTTTTTCCCCAGATTCTACCATTCCAAGGGCATTCCAAACCTTCTTTCGAGTTCACAACTAGCAATTCTGCTCTGTAGGAATTATAGTACTAAGTTAGGGGGATAGAATTCTTACCTTTGGGATGAAAAATAACGCAAAATGGAGTAAGTTCGCCTAAAATTGCCCTGCCTTCTCCAAAACGCAGTTGAGGAAAAACTAAACATTTTGGAGAAGTTTCTACATTAAATGCCGACTCGGTCCACTATACCAGTCCATACACTACTATAGTGCCCCTGCTATAGCGGAACCTACCGCTGTAGCTGTCACGACTTGATTTCTTAGGTCATGATGGAACCTACAACCCCCCTAGTAGGTGAACCAATTCCAGTAGTCCAGAATGGTTAGTAATGGGCTACTACCTATCCAAAATGCACCAATAAGAAGAAGCAGAATGTAAAGGTAGACAAAGCGGAAGCAAAGCTTGAATATATACATAAAGGAAGCTACACCAACCCCAAAACTTGGTATCAACAATACAGAAGCTTTTAAGAGAGTACAAGTGATAGAGGTAATAAAATACAATACAAGTTTGTCTCCGAAAGTACAAGGAGTAATAGATACAAAAGATGAGATGTGGTCAAGCCCCGACCATCAGGCGCTCACCCTACTCTCGAATATCCACAAAATCTGCACGAGTCTCCAACGCGATCAACAGCGAAAACTCAACTAATATGTACACCAAAAAGTGCAGAAGAGTAGTATGAGCACCAAAACAACAAGTACTCAGTAGGCATCATTGGCCGACTGAGCGCATATAAGATATAAAAGCAGTAAGTAACATATAGAAAGAAAGCAGTCACCAAAGCAATAAAGAAAGCGCAAGGAGCTAGCACAGAGAATAGACAACCAAAAGCTACAAGTAAAACATGGTAGCACAGAGGATACAATTACACAAAATCACGGGTGAAGGAAAGGAGAACGCACCTGGAGTCCTTTCACAACAATATAAGTAAGTAGAGAGAGAGAGAGTTGAGAAAATGGCGGTATACCGGTAACCTCAAGTAAAAGGAAAAGACGGAAAGTAGTCTAACATACTCAAAATGGAATCAACAAGTATAAGGAAATCATAACACCAATCCAATCATATGATAGCATAACCAGGGAATCACCTCACAAGTACAACCCTAGGATGAAATAATTAGACCACAATAACCAAGAGATACCACTCAACTTCCAACAAGAATAGAACCAGAATCTCACACTCTGCTCAGAAGGCCACACAAAAGTGCCTCAATAAGATAGGACTCCCCATCCCTCTCAATAATCAAACATCCCATAACCGAAGCCTCAACAGGTTAACCATCACTAATCCTCCAATAACCGAATGCCAAAACAAGCTCTACAGAAAGGCAGGAGTAAATATAATCTACCTACAGTCCCAACGGCCGCCCATATAACCGAGGAACGCAATCAAGTGAAAACAAACCCTCTAGCCGCCCATACAATCGGAGCGTACACTGAACACACAACAAACAAGGGTGGAATTAGATGCATGATGTGATATGATGTGATAGTAACCGGTATGTTCCCCTCAGGTACCCCGCAGGTCCGTATAGAGGCGGGACCCATGGAATGCTCTTTCCCATGTACCTCTCCTCCACCGTACACCCCCCTCTTGGCATGCTGTGTCGGCCTATAGCCTGTGACCCAGGAATGACAGGGGTCCATGGAGGTCTACCCCTCGACCACATATAAGAACTCAATCTCAAAACGTGTCCTCCGGAATCGAGTCCGGGTTTAAGCCAGTGGCTAAGTCTCAAATGTAGCTCAAAACTCAAAATCTCGTAGTACATGCTTGGCTTTGACTCGGGTCTAAAATAGTAGTAGTAATCTCAAAAGACCCTTTCACAGGGTGCCCGAGGTATACTCGAGTCTAAATCAGTGATAAAAGTCTCAGTAACCCCCTCCAAGGGTGCCCGGAGTGTAGTCGGGTCTAAAACTGTAGTAAATCAAGTCTAGTTCTCCGCCCGACAGAGACTAGTATTAGTAATAAAATCAAGTCTGGTGCTCTACCCGAAAGAGACTAATACCAGTAATAAAATTAGTGCGAAAACATCCAAAAATCTATTTTTCTATCATCAACCGTACCAAAAATAGGCCCCCGGGGCCATGCAGGTTTAGGAAAACCGTCTGTAGTGGCTCGCAGCCAAAATTATAGTAAAACATGCAGGGGAAAACCTTTTTCATGGATGATATGCTCACACACAAATATAAATTAGACCAACGGCTCACAACAACTCCTATCAGCCCTGCACAGGCCCAGAAACTACTCAACAGACATAACTAGCCTAAAAGGATCATCTCAACATCCGGGACTTGCGGACATTCACAAATAACCCACCATCTATGTTCCAGAGTCAATACAAGGCCGCACAGGACCACCAGGGTAATATACAATACTACGCAAATAGTACAAATAACGTATGAATTAAATGGACGAACAAGGAAGACAAGGTCTGGGGTACCAACCTATAACAACCCACCTAAGGATGTTAATTAATGCAGTTATAGCCTATATACACAGAGTCTAGGTAGGGAAAACTATGACCTACCTGTCGTCCGACGAATAGCTGCGGGGACGATGTCGTCCAGGCTCAAACTATTCCAGGAAGCTCCAAATCATAAAACCACTATCAACACAATAATCTACATGTCAAAACAAGACTAACGATACCCATATTGCTAATATTTTAGCCGGGTCGAAATTCGGGTCACAAACGGGCCCGTGGGCCCCACAATGCGAAACTAGAAATGAAAAACACACATGTGTTCCTTACCATCCCGGGAGCACATGCTCAAAAATTAAGCAGAAACGGACAACAATTGGGGCTCAAAACAGCCCGCTCAAGTCAAGAATTAAAGAAGGAATTTGAAGAAATAATTTCAAAATTTAAACAAAAGAAACATACCACCACGAGAACACGAGCTACGGGAGTGAGAACTCAGAATCCATGATCATGCAAAGCTCAATAGGGCAGATTCTACAAGGGAGTTCCAAGCTTCAAGAATTACAAAAATGGTGGTAGCAACAATGGAGAAGAACAAATTTTGGGGAAGAAGACCTTACCCAACAACGAGGAAACGAGATTTCCCAACAATTTGATGGATTCTCCAAGCTTTGGGACTGATGGGAGCAATTTGGTGGCAGAACTTGGAGTTTAGAGTTGGGAAAGTGTGAGAAATAAGCTGGAAAGACGAAGGCCAAAGAATAATATAGCTGCTGGTCGCTGATCAGCGCTATCGCGCTAAAGGAAAAGTCCCAGACCAGCGCTATCGCGCGATCGCTCTGAAGGAGAAATCACAAGCCAGCGCAATCGCGCGATCGCGCTAAAGGCCACTAGAACCAAAAAAATCCAGCAACAGCCAAAACTTCTACGGGGAATTCTGGGCACGATCGGCACCCGATACTCAAAAACCAATAGTGCTATTAGAGTGGAAACGACATTCCAGACTCAATGGAATCAACAAAACTTCCTTACGAGGTCGTTTCTGAGAAATGTTGATCCAAGTCAACACTTATCACAACCAACCGAACACCCAAAATGAGCCCGGCTCACCCGAGGCCTAAACCAACCACCTAGCTAACCCAAACTCGGCATCCCGGAGCTAATGGCGCTGACGAAATTCCCATCCGAGGCCGTCTTCTCCGAATGTTGACCAAAGTCAACCAAACTGGCCCAACTAGCTTGAAAACACAGAACCAGAGAGAATTCCAAGCTGAAAAGCTCCCGGATCCCGACCAAAGGTCCCTCTAGATCGAAGTCCACACTCCGAAGCTAATGGAACTGTTGAAATTCGATTCTGAGCAAGTTCACCAAGAATGTTGACTAAAGTCAACAATTTCAAAAGCTAAAAGCTCTAAAACAAGGAATGGCCAAAAATACCAAGCAAATGGCCCGGGCACCGAACTACCGGCCTCAGTAAGACATTAATGTCTTGGGGCTGTTACAGGAAAGCACTAATGGTACAAGAAAGGCAAAAATGCGTAAATGACTGGAAGAGTCATTACATCATCCACTACTAAAAAGACTTTCGTACCCCAAAGTCAGGAAAGAAGGATAGACTAGAGATTAAAAGAACAGCAGAAACACAGCCCGCAATATTCTCTCGGATAACCTGGGTATCCTCCTCGGCCGAACGGCACCCAACAGAACCAACAAATGCAACCAAGCCTAAACTCATTACTAGCCAAGCTAGATCCAAACTCATCTCCAAAACTCCAAAGATTTGCTGACCCAGATTGAACTTCGAGAATCTCAATCGGAAGCACCTACACAACACCGAAACCAAAGAAGCAAGGCTATGCACACACAGAGCTTGAATCTTCAAAACCACAACCAAATCTACCAGAAGAGCCATCAACCCAAAACTCCAGCTTATGAACCTGCTGATTCGCAAATCTCTTTATTTTGAACCAAATCCTTTTGTACCATAACCAGAGGTTGCATACAAGTCAAACACTTAACCAGCATCGAGGCATCAACTGAAACACTGGAAATACACAGCCTTCACTTATACTCTACCACGAACGAAGTCACCCTCTATACTCAAGGTCTACCAAAGTCAAGCTGAAGTCTACTAACTTTTGCCATCCAAGATAACAACCTGTAGCAGGTCCTCGAAAACTAGAGTTACCTGACCCAACTAACCATTAAGCAATGGAAAAACACTTTTGCCAACACCAAACTCGCTAACTGAACCCAACTGATCAACCCATCTGAATCCGACTGAAGTCTTCACATCAAAGTTAGGAAAGACATATATGACTACCTTGTGTTGACGAAGAAGCTTCCAAACTATAGAACTAACCCAACCGCTGCACCATACCGAGTATGAGTCAACCAGAAGCGAATGAACCAGGGCAACCTGCCCAATAGAAAAAAACCCAAAACTAATCTCTGCAAGGAGTGTGGTAAGCCTACCATAAAGCTCGAAATCACCGGATAAGCTCCAAACTCTGGGAATACCACTGCAACTCTGAATACTCGAACACCATTCTGAGATGAAGTCACCTTACCAAGCTCACCTCGGGAAGAAGTCCACTATGCCATGGTACCAAGTCAAAACACCCCGAAGGCAAAGGAAAAAGGTGCATGGGGTTCAAAGTTACCATCTAGCCATAGAAATTTTTGCATATACCTTCAACTCACCTCTTTGGCTCAAACCAACTGCTCCTCTGAATCAACACACAAACCAACCATCCCAAAGCATACCACACACAAAACTTCTAGTCCCGAATGACCGAGTCCAACCAATACTGGAACCCCACATAAACAATAACTTTGGAAGAATCAACTAAACAGCTTTCAAATCCTCGGCAAATGATTGGCGATTACCAATCTCTATGTATCATCAGAACTCAAAATAGCCTCGCTAGTATCAACCCGCACAACCTGAGCACGTACAATACATCACCGCTGGTTCTGGAACTCACGCCACTGCATCTTTCCAACTAAGAAGGAAGAAGCTTCACACCATGAAGAGCACAGCTAAAATCAGGAATATCCTGCCCAATACAGGGTTAGCCAAGGACTAGGTGTCCAAGGCCAATAGCCGCATCCGAAACTGAAGTAAGAGAAGCTAAGTTGCTCGCACCCACTGCCTCCCGGTACTAAGATGCTGCAACCAAATAGAAACTGCCACAAACCATCCGATGAAACCTGTCAAGCCATGATTTTGAACCCCAACTTTAAAATTGCCAACCAAAGCCTTTGTTGAACCCGTATGCCGCCAATGAACCCTTAAGAACCCAAGCCAACTAGGCTTGAATATGCAAGTTGCCAACACTGTCGCTGCTACCAAAACACAAACTAATTGATGGAAAACACACTGCAATGTGTAGACGGCTGAATCACATCACTAATACACAATCCCAAAGAAAACCTTCGTCGTCACCTCAGTCAACTACTAAGACACATAAACACCAACACAGAGTCATCTCCCCCCTTTTTGACTAAACAAAATCCTTCTGTAGCATATACAGAACCTTACAATTCCTTTCTCAAGGATAAAAATCTGGAGCCACTACCTTAGCTACCAAATTTATGTTGTCAAAACTCAACAAGAAAGGAGAGAAAGGGGCCGGATCCCGACTCGCCCAAAATGCTATGAATATAAACCAACCACGAGGTTACGGTTAACACTTAGTCGGAAGTGCCAAAGTTAAAACCCAATCACAATGTCAACAACAAGGGCTCATCCAGAGAACTACGATCAGGATTCGTTCCAACTGGAACTGGGGATACAACAAAACACCTGACGGACAAGGAACTGGAGGAGACTATGGCAAAAATCCACATACCTTCCAACCTCCTAAACTAATCAACAAAGAGGGTTAACTTTAAACACTCGAGAGGCCAAACTGATCTATGCACACTAGCATAACCAATATCTCCCAACTAAGGCAAAATCTCATCTCCGACACGACTACCGCTAATACACCAAACCATCACATGGATCTCTAGACACGCTAGATAATGACCTAGGTAACAACCATCTAGGGTCGCTATAAAGGAAGACCCAAGGCAAGCCTAGAACCACAACAAATAGGAAGCGAGCTCTACAAAGCCTACTCACAAGCTACAACTCCAGGCAAAACACCTCACAACGTTAACTCACCCCCATCCACTACTAAAAAATTAAACTACCAATAAAACAACACATCGATACTACAATTCAGGTAGCCAAACAACTAAACAAGTAGTAGGTAGGCATATAAGAAAATAAATGATAGAAAGGAAAGAATCACAATACGAGCAGGACTAACACAAGTCAAAGGTAGCAAAGGCCTGACCTGGAGTAATGATGTCAGGAACCTCTACCTCTGGCCCACCAAGAGGAGCATCAAGCTGATGGGATCTAACTCTGGACTGAGTGGTTGAAACTGAAGGCCCAATCGGCCCTCTCCGGGGACAAGCTCTATAAAGGTGACCAATCTCCCCATAATCATAGCAACCATGATGACCGGGATACACAATCGTGGGGCAATTCCTAGCAAAGTGCCCATGCTCACCACACCGAAAATAGTATCTACCAGATGAAACCCGATGAAAAGATCTCACTGAACCTGGCTGGCCACCATGGCCTACACACTCTGAAGGCAAACCCGAAGGATATGATCTGAAACCCGCCTGCTCTACTCAACATGTCATGTACAACACCCTCTGGAACCCGTGGAGAAACTGAAACTGACCTGGTAGATAAGAAGCAATGGAACCTATCTCTGGTGGGGAATCCCCTACCTCGAGTCTGAGAACCTCTAGAACTATCCTGGTGACGACGTCTCTTAGCACTACCTCTATAAGCCTCACGACATAAACCCTTAATAGCCCAAGCATGGTCCACTACCTGAAGGAAAGTCATCCCAACTGTAACCAAGTGTTCGGTCGCCAAACAGAGCGGTGAAATAAAACCTCCAACAAAACTTTGAACCCTATCAAACTCCGAAGGTACAACCCTAGCAGTACGCCTAACCATGTCATGAAATCTCACCTCGTACTTCAGTACCGACAGATAACCCAGCTGAAGAACTGGAAGCTCAACCCTAACTAAAGCACCACTCACAGAACCAAGTGCTGAACCACTCACCGAAGGACTCAGAGTCCTAGCCACAGTGTCCTGAAGAATCGGGGTCGCTACAAATCCAATCGGAAGCTAGGCTAGCCCTACACCCCCTAGCTGAGGTGGTAAACTCTCACTCTGAAGTCCTGGCGCTGATGGAAGCATTGAAGCATCAGGCACAGAAGCCTCGACACCAATCGTTGTCGAACTCGTCTTAAGCATCTGAGAACGAATGAACAACCAAAGTCTTAGAAGTCAATAAAGCCAGGAACGCACAGTAAGGAGCTAAGAAAATGAAACTTTTCCTAATAATTCCCTATAGCCTTCCTTAGATAGGATACGGAAATCATTGTACCAATCCATGAGACTCTATTTAGACACTTGCCTCTGTACCACGACACCGATGAACCTAAAGCTCTGATACCAAGCTGTCACGATCCGATTTCTCAGGTTATGATGGCACCTACAACCTCCCAGTAGGTGAACCAATTCCCCTAGCCCAGAACGGTTAGTAATGGGATACTACCCAACCAAAATACACCAACAAGCAGAAATAAGTGGAAGCAGAATGTAAAGGTAGATAAAGCGGAAGAAAAACTTGAATATATATATAAGGGAAGCTACACCAACCCCAAGACTTGGTATTGACATTACAAAAGCTTCTAAGAGAGTACAAGTGCTAGAGGTAACAAAATATAATACAAGTTTGTCTCTGAAAGTACAATACAAGTTAGTCTCTGAAAGTACAAGGAGTAACAGATATAAAAGATGAGATGTGGTCAAGCCCCAACCGTCAGGCGCTCACCCTAGTCTCGAATATCCACAAAATATGAACGAGTCTCCAACGTGATCAACGGTAAAAACTCAACTAATATCTGCACCAAAAAGTGTAGAAGTGTAGTATGAGCACCAAAATAACAGGTACTCAGTAGGCATCATTGGCCGACTGAGTGCATATAAGATATAAAAACAGTAAGTAACAGATAGCAAGAAAGCAGTCACCAAAGCAATAAGGAAAGCGCAAGGAGCTAGCACAAAGAATAGACAACCAAAAGCTACAAGTAAAACATGCTAGCACAGAGGATACAATTACACAGAATCACAGGTGAAGGAAAGGAGAACGCACCTGGAGTCCTTGCACAATAATATAAGTAAGTAGAGAGAGAGAGTTGAGAAAATGGCGGTATACCAGTAACCTCAAGTAAAAGGAAAAGACAAAAACCAGTCTAACATACTCAAAATGAAATCAACAAGTATAAGGAAATCATAAAACCAATCCAATCACATGATAGCATAACCAGGGAATCACCTCAGAAGTACAACCCAAGGATGAAATAACTAGACCACAATAATTGAGAGATACCACTCAACTTCCAACAAGAATAGAACCAGAATCTCACACTCGGCTCAGAAGACCACACAAAAGTGCCTCAATAAGATAGGACTCCCTAGCCCTCTCAATAATCAGACATCCCACAACCGAAGACTCAACAAGTTAACCATCACTAATCCTCTAATAATCGAATGCCAAAACAAGCTCTAAAGAAATGCAGGAGTAAATATAATCTACCTACAGTCCCAACGGCCGCCCATACAATGGAGGAACGCAATCAAGTGAAAACAAACCCTCTGGCCGCCTATACAACCGAAGCGTACACTGAACACACAACAAACAAGGGTGGAATCAGATGCATGATATGATATAATGTGGCAGTAATCGGTATGTTCTCCCTCAGGTACCCCGCGGGTCCGTATAGAGGCAGGACCATGGAAGTCTCTTTCCCGTGTACCTCTCCTCCGCCATACACCTCCCCTCCTGGCACGCTGCATCGGCCCGTAGCTTGTGGCCCAGGAATTACAGGGGTCCATGGAGGTCTACCCCTCGACCACATACAAAAACTCAATCTTAAAACGTGTCCTCCGGAATCGAGTCCGGGTTCAAGCAAGTGGCTAAGTCTCAAATGTAGCTCAAAACTAGAAATCTTGTAGTACATGCCCGGCTTCGACCCGGGTCTAAAACAGTAGTAGTAATCTCAAAAGACCCTATCACAGGGTGCCCGAGGTATACTCGAGTCTAAATCAGTGATAAAAGTCTTAGTAACCTCCTCCAAGGGTTCCCGGAGTGTAGCCGGGTCTAAAACTATAGTAAATCAAGTCTAGTACTCTGCCCGACAGAGACTAGTATCAGTAATAAAATCAAGTCTAGTGCTCTTCCCGAAAAAGATTAATACCAGTATAAAATCAGTGCAAAAACATCCAAAATCCCCTTTTCTATCATCAACCGTACCAAAAATGGGTCCCCGGGGCCATGCAAGTTTAGAAAAACCGTCTGTTGTGGCTCGCAGCCAAAACTATAGTAAAACATGCAGGGGGAATCCTTTTTCAGGGATTATATGCTCACTCACAAATATAAAATTAGCCCAACGGCTCACAACAACTCCTATCAGCACTGCACAGGCCCAACAACTACTCAGCAGACATAACCAGCCTAAAAGGATCATCTCTATGTCTGGGACTCGCGGACATTCCCCAAATAACCCACCATCTATGTTCCAGAGTCAATACAAGGCCGCACAAGACTACAAGTCTAATATACAATACTATGCAAATACTATAAACAACGTATGAATTAAACGAATGAACAAGGCAGACAAGGTATGGGGTACCAACCTATAACAACCCACCCAAGGATGTTAATTAATGCAGTTATAGCCTATATACGTAGAGTCTAGGTAGGGAAAGCCATAACCTACCTGTCGTCCGACGAATAGCTGCGGGGACGGTGTCGTCTAGGCTCGAACTGCTTTGAAAAGCTCCAAATCGTGAAACCACTATCAACACAATAATCTACATGTCAAAACAAGACTAACGATACTCATATTGCTAATATTTTAGCCGGGTCAAAATCTGGGTCACAAACGGGCTCGTGGGCCTTGCAATCCGAAACCAAAAACGAAAAATACAAATGTGTTCCTTACCATCCCTGGAACATATGCTCAAAAATTGAGCGGAAACGGACAATAATTGGGGCTCAAAACATCCCGCTCAATTCAAGAATTTAAGAAGGAATTTCAAGAAATAATTCCGAAATTTAAACAAAAGAAACTTACCACCACGAGAAGACAAGCTACGGGAGTGAGAACTAAGAATCCATGATCATGCAAAGCACAATAGGGAAGATTCTACAAGGGAGTTCCAAGCTTCAAGAATTACAAAAATAGTGGTAGCAACAATGGAGAAGAACAAATTTTGGGGAAAAAGACCTTACCTAACAACGAGGAAACGAGATTTCCCAACAATTTGATGGATTCTCCGAGCTTTGGGACTGATGGGAGAAATTTGGTGGGAGAACTTGGAGTTTAGAGTTGGGAAAAGTGTGAGAAATAAGCTGGAAAGATGAAGGCCAAAGAATTATATAGCTGTTGGTCACTTGTCAGCGCTATCGCGCTAAAGAAAAAGTCCCAGACAAGCGCTATCGCGCTACAGGAGTGCGATCACGCTGAAGGAGAAATCACAGGCCAGCGCAATCGCGCTAAGAGAGCACGATCGCACTGAAGGCCACCAGAACCAGAAAAAACCAGCAACAGCCAAAACTTCTACGGGGCATTTCAGGTACGATCAGAACTCGATACTCAAAAACCAATAGTGCTATTAGAGTGGAAACGACGTTCCGGATTCAATGGAATCGACAAAACTTCCATACGAGGTCATTTTGGAGAAATGTTGACCCAAGTCAACACTTATCACAACCAACCGAACACCTAAAATGAGCCCGGCTCACCTGGGGCTCGAACCAACCACCTACCTAACCCAAACTTAGCATCCAGGAGCTAACGACGCTGACGGAATTCCCATCGGAGGCCGTCTTCTTCGAATGTTGATCAAAGTCAACCAAATCAGCCCAACTGTCCTGAAAACACAGAACGAGAGAGAATTCTAAGCTGAAAGGCTCTCGGATCCCGACCAAAGGTCCCTCTAGACCAAAGTCCACGCTCCGGAGCTGATGGAACTGTCAAAATTTGATTCCAAGTATGTTTACCAAGAATGTTGAATGAAGTCAATAATTTCAAAAGCTAAAAGCTCTAAAACAAGGAATGGCCAAAAATACCAAGCAAATGGACCGGGCACCAAACTACCATTGGGGCCGCTATAGGCAAGCTCTAACAGTATGTGAAAGGCAAAAATGCATAAATGACCAGAAGGGTCATTACAGTAGCAGTGCTAAGCAAAGTTGACTTTCGCTATAGCAGAATAAAGTTTTCTATAGCGGTAACCGCTATCACGCAGTGACCGCGCTCATCACGGATAAAAACTTGAGATTTCACCAAAAAGGGTCCATTTTCCAACACACCGTAGTTCCCCGATGTTTCAGAAAAATCCCTTCACGTCAACCTCGATACCGGGAGTTCTACTTACCCAAATTTATTTTTGAAAAGTCCCCCGGACTTATTTATGTCTTATCTAATGGAAAAGCTATCTCACGACAAAAAACATTCTCCAATCCTAACCCGGATTTTCCTAGACCATCCCTTGCTCAGAAACCATCCGAGACTAGCCTAAGCCAGAATTTTCAACTCCCAAACCCGAAAGTTTTTTAACTCGAAACTTGGCAAGAAGAGTTTACCTATAACGACAAACCCGGTCGTTACAATCTTGCTTGTCATTCATTTTTCAGTTAAAATTGATAGATTATCTCTTTGTTAAATATTTAAATAATTTTATGATATTATATTTATAATATCAATCTTTTGTCAAACATGCATTTCATGATGTTTTTATAAAACCATGTACTTTTAGTATGATTAATTAAATAAAAATATTATTAAATAATATATTTTCAAGATACAATATGTATCTTAAATACCTAATTTAATACTATCATTTATAAAGACACATATTTGTCAAATATTAATTTCTAATTTTTTAATAATTAACGTCTATATTAAAATTTTAATTTTACTGTGTAACTACACCTGTGCAATCAAACAATACGCTTATGATTGCACAGTAATTACATTATGACATACAAACAAGTCATGGTGATTACTACACTACATTGTGTAATTACTAAGTTGTGTAATTAGTTAATTACTACCCTAATAATTACACTAATTTCAATTATCATGTGACATTTCTAAACATGATCCCTAAAGAAATTATTACAGTTGATCTTGCTGTGTTTTTGCATCTTTACTCTTTAACAAATTAAGAAAAGTTTTATCGGCACGAATGGAGAAGAAAGATGAAGATCTCTTTAGCTCCAAGTTCAGATTGTTTCATATTGTGGTTGCCTTTAACTTTGTCTTCAATATTTCTTTTTGAAAACATTTTGGCTTCAATTACCCGATTTTCAAGTCTTGTAATGATCAATATTGTACCATTATACAAATCTGACAATTGATCTATATTTTTTAACAACATTATCAGAACACCTACCTTCAGTGTGATAGAGTGACTAGGAATAACTGAACATTTAATACTGTTTAGAAATTCAGGTGTATGCACATGTTTCAAAGCTGTATATGAATTATCAGACATACAAGTTATATTAAAACTTAAATATGACTGATCATGTCCATGATTGAGAGAAACTATGTAATCATTCATAGACTCCACCATATGAAGAGTAGGCACAAGAATTGCTCTTTCTTGAATGTATGTCATTTCTATAGTATGTCTCAACTAATTGGAATAAGTACTTTCTACAATTTCAGATATAGGATCATCACAATCATCTATGAGAAGATCGTCAGGTATTTTTACTTTGTCAATGCCATCAGTGAAAAATTTCGTCCTTCCATCCCTTGTTGCAAAAATTCAATCAAAAAATTATTTTAACTCATTCAAATCTGCACCAGATCGACTTCTTGCAGTCTCATAATTTTTGTTAGTTTTAAAATTTGACAATGTGTTCACAAATAGAAAGAGTTTAGAGTTGCATTAACAATCTCTTACCTAGTATCTTTAGTAATTACAGGCAAGATTTGTCTAAAGTCTCCTCCAAGAACAATTTCCTTTCCTTCGAATGGTCGGTCTAAATTTGATGGATCTTTAAATCTTAGAATATCTTTAGGAGTTTTATCAAAAGCTTCAAAACATTATCTATACATCATTGGTGCCTCATCCCAAATGATCAATTTTGCCCTAACAATTAACTCTGCTAAAGGACTACCTTATTTTATATTGCATGTTGAATCTTCAGTTGAATTTAAAGAACTCGCAAATCTTGAATGAGTAGTTCAACCTCCTGGTAACAAAAGAGATGCAATATCAACTTGATGCAATATTTAATACTATATCACTTTAGACTGTATGCAAGCAGACAATATTTTTCAGAGAAAAGTTTTATTTGTTTCTCCGTGACCATATAAAAAGAATAATTCCATTTTATCTTGATTAACTGCAGTAATGATTTTATCATATGCAGACTTTTTCTCAACTGTTAATTGCATTAATAATTGTTGATGTTCATATCAATGTGCACCTATTATAGCGTAATTCTTCATTGATTAGTCTATTGGTACCATTAACTTCTTCCTCACTGTAATATGGGTTTAGAATTATTGAAAAACCGATTAAAAAAATTTCACATCCTTTTAAAATCCTATTCAATTTTTGCAAGCAACGATTTTTCAATTGATCATCTGTGAGATGTGCTTCTAGATAACATAAAAATGAAAGAGTTAAAAATAAAATTTATGGAACATAAAAAATTTATCAGTTATCATCATTTGTTATTTCTTTAATTTGGATAGTACTTTAAAAAATATAATTATAAACAGTAACAGTACAAAAAATTATAATTATATTATCATATTTTATATATCTGAATTTTTCAGTAATGATCTTTCTTCATGAAGAATATCTTTAGAAAATAACTGTCATATTTTTTGTCAAATAAATTTTGATCGTGACATTAAATTAGATTCAATAGCATAATGAATATTTGTCTAAAATTAGATGAGATTTTTCAAGTACTTACCTCCTCTATAGCATCGACATACTCTTTATCGTTATCCAATAAATCAAGTGCATAACATGCATCTCTAAAAATAGGATTATCATAATTATTTATTATTCTAAGTTCATTATAGAAAGTTGATCCTTTGATTATATTTAATAGCAATATGATATAATATATCTCTTCAATCCCTGGAGTAACAAAAAAGAACCTCCCAATTTAAAATGTAGATTTTTTTTCTCCTTTTTCAATTTTTGAATTTCTTGTTCCTACAAATTTAAATGAAAATTCTGCATAAGTCAAAACTCTTATTTTTGAATATATTTCTAGCCTCAAATCAATTTAAAAATATGAATTCCCTAACAAATGATTTATTAGTGATATATTCAATTGGATCATCACTAGAAAAAAAAATACAATTTATTCATTGGGAAGATGAAATGAGTCTTTTCACTGGTGATTCTCTATGGTGAATTGGAAATTTAAATATTCTTGAAGCAGCTTCACATGGTGATATGTAGCGACAATCGCAATATATGTTGATTTTATCAATAATTGAGAAATCATCCTCATTAGTACATTGTGAAAAAATCGTTGTTGCACAATCATGTCAGTTATTGACATACTTAACAAGTATTTAATTAATCTTGATTGGTTGCATCATTTTACATTAATATGAGCACTATATATTAATAATAAGATGTGATTGTGTAAAATCACATACCTGTTATCCAAATGAATATCACATTAATATGAGAATCATATTTTAATAATCATAGACAATTGTGTGGAATCACATATCTGTTACCCAAAAAAAACCGTTTTTCTGAATTGTTCTACTATTATCATTTTTTCTATAAACAGGATGCCCTTCTTCATCAACTGTTATGACATCAATAAATTTTTTTAAAAAGTGTTTTGTACATTTACCATTCTGCATATAAGAAGAAGATTTGCTAGCAAAATCACATTGGTTATGCATCATCATATTATTCACAACATTGTAATAATGAGGATCAACATCTTTATCAGGTATTTCTGCTGAAATAATTTAACCAATATTTGATGCACATGAAAATGTGTTATGCTCATGAAAACAAAGCAATATATGAGCATGAGACAACCCTCATTTTTGAAACTCAATGGTGTACATCACTACATCAAGTTAGTTAATTAAAAAAAAAGTTGGTCTGATTCATAAATATAAAATATCAAAAAAAATATTATCTATATTTTAACTAAATTGTAAATATTACATATACCTGCTTTTACTTGTCTAAAAATTTAATTGTCTCTTAAATTCTTTATTAAGTAATTCAATTTAATTTTAAAGACCCTACTTAAAATTTCAGGACGATCTTCAGGATTCAAGCCCTTATTTTTGTACAAATCTAGTAATCTCTGATCATTTAAAATTGTAAATAAATATGACAAAAAGATCAGGGTATTCTGTTCATTTGCATATTGCCATAGCATCTTGATAATTTTGAAGCATATATCTTGCACCTCCTGTAAAGCTTGATGGAAGAATTATTCTTTTACTTTGGAATTAAGGGTTAGTGTAATGACATGTTCCATCGTTACTGAAAATATCTGCGATCAAGGCAGGTGCCTCTCATTTGTAATAAGAGTTAGGATTAATTCTTTAGTATCAGAGTACATTTGGTATGTACTAAGGTCATACAATATTCCTAGCACAAAGTTAAGTTGAAAGTTTCCTTACCGATTTAGTTTTGCGCTAAGTTCAAACTAGGGTCAACTTCAAACAAGTATTTCTCCTAGAATATAAGAAGTTAGGGGTCCTAATACCCACCAAATTAAAGATCTCTGAGTCCTGTTTCCATCGCCACCGACCATTTGTTAATCTGTTTCTCGAGGAAAAAGTTATAACTGTTTTACTGAAGACTATCCGTGCTGAAAAGTTGAGTCCGCTGTAGCAGGATTTAGGTCACTATGGCGGTACCGCGGTAGCGATTGGTAGTCCGCTATAGCGGAATGACAAAACCAGAAAGCCCAAAAATGGGTTTTATAATCCCATTCTCTCTTCTTTAGTCAAAAATAGACGAGGGTTGCTCCAAAACCCTCCTAGGCTACTCCAAATCTTTGGAGTCACGGGGAGGAGGGATTCCAGCTAAAAGGATGCAAATCCACGGATCTTGGGCTTGTCATCCATCAAGAAATGTCTTCACGGAGCCAAAAATTATATTGTACATCTTCTTGGTGTCCAGGTAGGCTAGGTTTTCTCTATATTGAGTAGATATTAACCTGCTTTCATTTTGTATTATTGTATAAACGGAAAGGAGAAACCATGTCTAAGCCTTCGGGGATGGAGTCTGGAGGAGTTTTGTGTTTAGATGGATTGACTTAGATAATGATTGGGTTGAGATATGGTTTGTAAAATACTGGGCTATTCATATTTATTATGGGTTGTATGATGATAGAATTCAGGAACTAGAGTGTCAGAAAGATTCGGGGAACCAGAAATACTATGGTAGTCAAGGGATTAATTAAAGGGAGTTTCCGAAACGATTGTATATAAAAGAAGTAGAATAGCAGGAATGGAGGAAGTACCAAGGTGGGAGAGGTCTTCCCTATATTGTATCTTCCTTAGAAGAAGGTTTGGAAATAAATTTATCTACTAGTCATGTGTTAAAAAAGGGTGAATGGGAATTCAGTCTACGAATGGGATCCAAGGTTGAGTTTATGTAACTGGGATTGGGTAGGTGATGGTTATTGTTTTTCCAATGTGCATTATGTATTTTATATACTATTGCTTAGTATTGTATGGGTTGCATGCTTAGGGAATGGTTTTTGAATGTCTAATTATTCGGTTATCAGTCTTGTAAAATAAACTAGGTGTTGTTGCTTGTTGGCTTACAAGTGTGCTTTTGTTCATTGTTTGTTGACTGTTGGATTGTGCGACATTCAGTTGGCTCAGGTACCACGCCTGGTAAAGGTTACTAACGGTTGGCTCGAGTACCACACCTGGTATGGGAATACTAACGGTTGGCTTGGGTACCACGCTCTGGTATGGGAATACTAAAGGTTGGCTTAAGTACCATACCTGGTATGGGAATAACACCTGTTGGCTCGGGTACCACGCCTGGTACGGGTTTGTTGCATATGTATTGATTGTATTCTGAAGATGGTCCCATGAGTAGACCGGGTGGAGTGTTTATTTGGTATTTGATTATATTCTTGACATGTGATTGTTGTATGATGGTCCTGAGAGGCCAGGTTATTACACTTAATTATGGGGATTGGTCCCAGAGTAGATTGGGTATTGTATATTAACACTAGGTGTTGGTCTAGGGACCCGTAGTTGGTCCGAAAATATAAAAAGGTAAATGTTTGTTGTTAAATGATTGTTGAACATGTTCCCTGTGGTTGATAAGTTTATAAGGAAGACTAAGAGTCTAGAATTGTATTGTTACGGGTCTAATTATTACTTATTGTTCTTCACATGTTGGGTTCCTGAGAGGGCCAAAAATTATTGGTATGTGGCGTATAGTTGGTCTTTGAAGGGCCGGGTTAGTATGCTTAAGTGACAAGGCGGTTCTTCTGTGAACTGGGGTCATATGTTATTAGCATAGATGATGTCCTAGGGATCCTTGTTTGGTTTGGGTTATGTAAAGAGGATACATGTTTGTTGTCACTAAGAATTTTCAATGTCAGTTAGACTTGTTGCGTGCGGTTGATAAGCTAAGAAAGAGACTTATGGTCTGGTTATAACATTGGCTGTTCTTACTTGTCGAGTATGGACCTGGGGGTCATTGGGGCAGTTTTGTACTAGTAGGTGGCAATACGATGGGTGTGATCTACGTCACTAAG
Source organism: Jaltomata sinuosa (assembly GCA_003996215.1). Classification (NCBI taxonomy): domain Eukaryota; kingdom Viridiplantae; phylum Streptophyta; class Magnoliopsida; order Solanales; family Solanaceae; genus Jaltomata; species Jaltomata sinuosa. The sequence goes on from QJPP01004131.1 coordinate 36,813, forward strand.
TAGTGGAGTTTACTCTGGGTTGTTGAGTCATAGTGGTTGACTGGAGTAAGGGGATGGTAGTCTGGGTATGGGCATAGATTCGGTTAATGACAAGTGTGACTTGGGAAGTTAGGTGACAAGTGTGACTTGGGAAGTCTAGGTGTCAAGGTGACTTGGGTAGTGTCTCATTGTGGTAGAGTTGGCAACGGAAGGGATAGGCAGGTTGGTGTTGATATTTAGTTTTGGTAAGTTGAATGTAGGAGGATGGAACTATCATAGTTAATTACATGCTTTTTCTTGATTTTCTTATATGATGGTACGAGTGGATTCGGGTTAACCGATGATGCCTACCAATACGTGTGTTTGTACTGATTCTACTCTTGCTATACCTTTTTGGGTATAATCTGATTGCAGGATTGATGATGTTTCATAGGTATAAGACGACTGTGATCTTCAACAACTTCTACTCTTGTTCCTATGGTGGAAGTTGTGTCATTTTACATTTCCTTGTATTACTCCTGTAGTAGCTCTTGTATCGGCTTAGACTAGATTCTAGGGAGGGTTTGTTTTCAAGTTGTAAACTATTTTCCCAATTTTTAAAAAGGATTTACTATATTTCTTTGTAAAAGATGTTTCCTGAAACAAGGTTGTAAATGGTTTCACGTATTAAAATGAGGTTATTTATTGTTATACTTTATTTTATGCAAGTACCTGTTAGATCAGGTGGTAAGGGTTCGTCTATCTAGGTAGTTAGAGTAGGCACCCGCATGGCCTGTTAGTCGGGTCATGACAGATGGTATCAGAGCCTAGGTTACCGGTCTCCCAGTACAAGAGTAAAATGTCGAATAGAGTCCTGCGGATTGGTGTGTTGACGTCCATATCTAATCTTTGGAAATCTATAAAGCATTCTAGGAAATATCTCTCTTCTTTCATTCCTTTTCGTGCGGTTCATTTACTTACTTGTATGAGTTGAGTCCAATTGGTATCTCAACAAGGAAAAGGATGTCATTTGACTCTGACTGTTATGAAATAAGCGAGAGAAGTTAGAATCGGAAAGGTTCCAATTGGTATCTGGCCTTAGAGGCTGTGGTAAGGCATGGATGATTGACTAATAGTCATCCATGGGGCGAATAAAGAGTAGTGTATGTGACTTGAACCGTGATTGAAACTTGAAGCTTGAAATTATGTGTGTAGCAATACTTATATGACTGCAATTATTGGTGTGTAACTGCTTACCTTATTGTGGATATGTTGATTCGGGAAGAGTCATAACTTGATTTTATGTACTTTGGTTAGTGAATTGCCATGTGTGTTGATTGGAAATTTTGTGTTACATTTTGAAATGGGACTTATTATTGGTTAAGATGGTAAGGGGACAAGACTTACGACTGTAGGGAAGCTCCGGTTTCAGGATAGTTGGGCTTGGTTGGGAACCATGGGAACAGTTTGAAATTGATTTTGTGATATCATGATGCTAAATTTCAAACTATGCATTGTAGGGAATTGTCTTGGGGTTATATTGAAGACTGTGGTGAAATTTATGAGGTTAACATTGATAATTGGGAAAAAAAGAATGGGTAAACCTTGCTGAAAATTTCCATTTTTTTTTGGGATGCTGTTGTTGGGGTTGCCATAGCGGGAGGGGGAGGGAAGAATCCCTGTCCTATTTTCCCTATTTTTTTTTTCATTTTTGAGTTGTTTTAGATCGCTAGTTGAGCTGTGAGATAGTGCATGAATTATAAGGATTAATATCCATGTGTGATAAAAGGAAATGGGTAGATATGGTATTACTTGGTTGTTATTTTCCTTAAGCGATTGAGGCATGTTGAGTCGATAATTTCACTAGTTATAAGCTGGTTGCGAGGTAAATAAACATAGCTTGACCTCGGGTGATGATTAAAAAGTTGGTTAGTTATAAATGATTGATTGATAAGGGTTAAATGGACTAATGTAAGTGATGGTAGAAAATCTATGCGTTAATGAAACCCATAGTGGTGTATTGGTTAGTGGTTATACTCTAGATGGTCTATTCTTATGTGTTGATCATGGAAGGGTGAAAAGGGTCATAAGGTAGATGTCCCAAAGGGAAGACATCGTGTAGTGTTTGGTGATATTATATTCGGTATATCATTGTTTAGGGTGTAATTGACCAGGTTAAGATTTTTTTCTCCGGTTAGGAGTTAGAATTTTAAGGTTAGGCTAGTCTCGGATGATTTTTGAGCAAGGTATGGTCTAGGGAGGTTCGGGTGAGGATTGGGTAATGTGTCTTGTGGGGAACTAGTTTTCTCATTAGCTAAAATATAAAGGAGTCCTGGAGACTTTTCAGAAATGAATTCGGGTAAGTAGAACTCTCGATATCAAGGTTGACGTGAAAATTTTATTCTGGAATGTCAGTAATTAAGGTGTGTTATAAAATGGGCACTTTTGGGGAATTTTACGAGTTTCTGTCCCATGTCAACTGCTATCGCAGTTGACACAGCGCTATCGCGACCTCCACTATAGCGGAGAAATTATCGCTATAGCGAAAGTCAACATTGGTCAGCACCGCCATAGCGGTCGGTTCCTCTACGGCAGTACCACTATAGCAGAGTGCAGACCGCTATAAAGGACTGGGTTACCACAACAAGTTTTGGTTCCTCGTAGCATGAGAATTAAGTTTTAGTCTGTTATGTTTGAAATTCTTTCATTTCGGTAATTCAACGAGGCCCCAGATTTCTTGGGCACTCAAGGAGGAGTAATATAACTGGTCTCGTACAACTCGAAGGAAGAAATTCCTTGATAGATGAGAATCAAATTAAATTTTGGTTGAGTTTGGGTACACCCAGGGGATTTGAGGGTTTCGGTGGTTCACGTAAGGCTATTTTTATGTTGTCATGGTAGAGCGTTAAGGTTCAAGGGGATAGTTCATTCTTTTCCTTCTGCCTTAGAGATCGTTCAGGGATGAATGATGGGTAAATTGGTATCTATTGTAATGACTTGTTTCGTCGTTACTAAAAATATCTGTGATCAAGGCAGGTGCCTCTCATTCGTAATAAGAGTTAGGCTTAATTATTTAGTATGAGAGTACATTTGGTATGTACTAAGGTCATACAATACTCCTAGCACAAAGTTAAGTTGAAAGTTTCCTTACCGATTTAGTTTCGGGATAAGTTCAAACTAGGGTCAACTCCAAATGAGCATTCCTCCTAGAATATAAGGAGTTAGGGGTCCCAATACCCACCAAATTAAAGATCTCTGAGTCCTGTTTCCAATGACACTGACCATTTGTTAATCAGCTTTTCGAGTAAAAAGTTATGACTGTTTTACTAAAGACTGTCCGTGCTAAAAAGTTGAGCCGCTGTAGCGAGATTTAGGTCACTATAGCAGTACCGCAGTAGCGGTTGGTAGTCCGCTATAGAGGAATGACGGAACTAGAAAGCCCAGAAATGGTTTTTATAATCCCATTCTCTCTTCATTAGTCAAAAATAGATGAGTGTTATTCCAAAAATCCTCCTAGGCTTCTCCAAAGCTTAGGAACCATGGGAAGGAGGGATTCCGACTAAAAAGATGCAAATCCACGGATTTTGGGCTTGTCATCCATCAAGGAACGCCTTTACAGAGCCAGAAATTGCATTGTGTAGCTGCTTAGTGTCCACGTAGGCTAGGTTTTCTCTATATTGAGTAGATATTGACCTGCTTTCATTTCGTATTATTGTATAGACGGAAAGGAGAAATCATATCTAGGCCTTCGGGCACGGAGTCTGGAGGAGTATTGTGTTTGGCTGGATTGAATTAAATAATGATTGGGTTGAGATATGGTTTGTAAAATACTGGTCTGTTAATGGTTATTATGGGTTGTATGATGATAGAATTTAGGAACCAGAGTGTCAGAAAGATTCGGGGAACCGGAAATACTATGGTAGTCAAGGGATTAATTAAAGGGAGTTTCCAAAATGATTGTATATAAAATAAGTAGAATAGCAGGAATGGTGGAAGTAACAGGGTGGGAGAGGTCTTCCCTATATTGTATCTGCCTTAGCAGAAGGTTCAGAAATAAATATATCTACTAGCCATGTGTTAAAAAGTGACGAATGAGAATTCAGTCTGCGGACGGGATCCAAGGTTGAGTTTATGTAACCGGGATTGGGTAGGTGATGGTTATTATTTTTCCAATATGCATTATGTGTTTTATGTACTATTGCTTAGTATTGTATGGGTTGTATGCTTAGGGAATGGTTTTTGAATGTCTAATTGTCCGGTTATCAGTCTTGTAAAATGAACTAGGTGTTATTGCTTGTTGGCTTACAAGTGTGCTTTTGTTCATTGTCTGTTGACTGTTGAATTGTGTGACATTCGGTTGGCTCGGGTACCATGCCTGGTATATGTTACTAATGATTTTATCGGGTACCATGCTTGGTATGAGAATACTAATGGTCTGCTCGGGTACCACGCCTGGTATGGGAATACTAATGGTTGGCTCGGGTACCATGCCTGGTATGGGAATAACATCGATTGGCTCGGGTACTATGCCTGGTACGGGTTTGTTGCATATTTATTGATTGTATTCTGACGATGGTCCTATGAGTGGACCAGGTGAAGTGTTTATTTGGTATTTGATTATATTCTTGATATGTGATTATTGTATGATGGTCTTGAGAGGCTGGGTTATTACACTTACTTATGGGGATTGGTCCCGGAGTGGATTGGGTATTATATATTAACACTAGGTGTTGGTCTAGGGACCCGTAGTTGGTCCAGAAATGTACAAGGGTAAATGTTTGTTGTTAAATGATTGTTGAACATGTTCCCTGTGGTTGATAAGTTTAGAAGGAAGACTGAGAGTCTGGAATTGTATTGTTACGGGTCTAATTGTTACTTATTATTCTTCACATGTTGGATTTCTGAGAGGGCCGGGAATTATTAGTATGTGGCGTATAGTTGGTCCTTGAACGGCCAGGTTAGTGTGCTTATGTGACAAGGTGGTTCTTCTGTGAAAAGGGGTCGTATGTTATTGGCTTAGATGATGTCCTAAGGATCCTTGTTTGGTATGGGTTATGTAAAGAGGATACATGTTTGTTGTCACTGAGAATTGTCAAACTTGTTGCGTGCGATTGATAAATTAGGGAAGAGACTTGTGGTCTGGTTATAGAGTTGGCTGTTGTTACTTGTCGAGTATGGCCCTGGGGTCATTGGGGTGGTTTTTTACTAGTAGGTGGCGGTACAATGGGTGTGGTCTATGCTACTAAGTAGTGGGGTTTACTCCGGATTGTTGAGTCATAGTGGTTGACTGGAGTAAGAGGATGGTAGTCCGGGTATGGGCATATATTCGGGTAATGACAAGTGTGACTTGGGAACTCTAGGTGACAAGTGTGACTTGGAAAGTCTAGGTGTCAAGGTGACTTGGGAAGTCTAAGGGTTAAGGTGACTTGGGAATGTCCTAGGGGTCGGAGCATAACGTCTCATGGTGGTGGAGTTGGCAACAGAAGGGATAGGGAGGTTGGGGTTGATATTGGGTTTTGGTAAAGTGAATGTTGGAGGACGGAACTATCGTAGTTAATTACATACTTTTCCTTGATTTTCTTATATGATGGTACGAGTGGATTCGGGTCGACCGATGATGCCTACCAATATGTGTGTTTGTATTGATTCTACTCTGGCTATATCTTTTTGGGTATAATCTGGTTGCAGGATTAGTGATGTTTCATAGGTACAGGACGACGGTGATGTTCAACAACTTCTACTCTTGTTCCTATGGTGAAAGTTATATAATTTTACATTTTCTTGTATTACTCCTGTAGTAGCTCTTGTACTAGCCTAGATTCTAGGAAGAGTTTGTTTTCAAGTTGTAAACTCTTTTTCCAGTTTTTAAAAAGGATTTACTGTATTTCTTTGTAAAAGATGTTTCCTGAAACAAGGTTGTAGATGGTTTCACGTATTAAAATGAGGCTATTTATTATTATACAACTCTATCATTCAAATATAATTGGTAAGTTGTATTTTTTATCACCAGTACCTTTTTTCCTTATTATTGGAGTTTTACACTAGAGTTGTTATTTTCTTGAAATTTATCTCTCACCATTTGATGATAATTTTATCCACACAATCTGAAGGTTCTTGATCCTCGAGTCTGATTAACAGAGACATCAACCTTTCCCCATGTAAGTAAATGAGAACATAGAGTTATAACTTTTTATTTTTTCTCGAAAATGAATACTTTTAGGACCTGTATTAAAATTATTGCATCATGATGAATTTTAATATAAGCATATAAAATATGTTGATATTAAAATGGCGATTTCTCTAATGTGATCTAAATAATAGTTGTTTCAAAATTTGAGGAGGCTTCTTAAAATTTGGAAGCTTTATTTTTCTTTTTTGATAACACATTGTAAATATTAATTTTTTTGATTTGTGTTGCTTCTGTATTTTTTCTTTATACCAAAAGAGAGCCCCACACATTTCACATTCATAAGTAGCATCGTCTATATCCCAATAATCTATAATTATATTTTGATAGAAAGCTACAAGACACAAGATTTATTAATTTAATTTATTATTTTATCATTACTACCTTCAATGAAAATGTTGCCATATTTAATCTCCACCTTTATAAAAAGCAGTAATTAAATTAATTAATAGTTTTAAATTTTTATTATACACATCTATTTTTGTAAAGATAATTTTATATATAATAATAAGAGAAATAAGCAAACTTTGATCATCATACCTGGATACTTGAGAAAATTGAATGAAAGGTGACTCTCAAGTTTCAAAATTAATTTTGGTGACATTGACCAAGCCTAATGGTCAAAGACACTTAAAAAATTAGTTAATTTAATTGGGGACTCAATTAATATTTTTAAAATTTCTTAATCTTTTTAAAAATACAAAAAGACCCAACTCAACTCCCTCCAATTCTCTTTCTTTTCCTCTCCCTTAACCGATCAAATTGGTTTCAAATTTTAAAAAATCTCATCTCCCAAAAGCTCTCAACTGTTAAGGACGATTTTGCTCTCTTCTTCTTCTTCTTCTCTGTTATTTTCCCGATGAAACAGGGGAATCGATCTCCCTTTGCTCTCCTCTTTTTATCTCTTTTCAGGTAAAGTCTTCTCTTTTATTTGGTTCAAAAAGTTGAAAAGTTAGGGTTTTTAAAAAGTTGGGGTTTTGATTAAAGAAGAAAAAGAAGAAGAACTGAAACTGAAACTGTGGGTTGATGATTTTGTTGTTTTATGCTTAAAAATGAAAGAAACCCTAATTTGTGGTATTTGTTTACACTTGATATGATTGTATATTTGTAAATAGTGTGTGTATCTTCAGTGAAATATGAATTTTTATTGTTGTTGTTATTCTTGTTCTTGAACATTGTTGTGAAAGTAGTGAAATTTTAATTTTTACAAGTAATCTATTGCAACAGATTAGTTGATCTGTTTGAGCAAATAGCTGTTAAGATTTGAATTTTTATTGTGTCTTGAGTTGTTCTTGTTGTGTCTTGTTGTTGTTCTTGTCTTGTGTTATTATTTTTAATGGAAGTGAAATTTTTGTTATTGTTGTTGTTGGAATCTGTTGCTACAGTTGTAGAAGGGTTTTGCATCTCAAAAAGTTAGGCTTTTTGAAAAAAATGTTTTTGATTAATGTAAAAGAAGACTTGAACTGAGTTAAGAAGAAGAAGAAGACTTGAACTAAGTTAAGAAGAAGAAGACTTGAACTAAGTTAAGAAGAAGAAGACTTGAACTGAGTTAAGAAGAAGAAGATTTGAACTGAGTATTCTCCTCAAAGTTAGGGTTAATGTTGTTGTTGTTCTTGTTCTTGAACATTATGTTGGTGTTATTGGTGTTGTTGTATTGGTAAATGTTGGTGTTGTTGTTGTTTTGTTGATTTTATTGAATTTTGTTGGTGTTATTGATGTTGTTTTATTGGTAAATATTGGTGTTGTTGTTCTTGTATGGTGTTGCTCTTCAAAATTATTATTCAAGTGATAAATGTTGATTTATGTTGATGTTCTTGGTGTATTATGTGGTAAATTTTTTGTTAATACCATAACAGATGTATAATATGTTGCAACAAATGCTTCATCTGTTGCAACATATTAAGCATATGTTGAAAATAACTATACCATTTGTTGGTTTACTCTTATTATGTTTCTAACAGATGACTCATCTGTTACAACAGATGACTCATATGTTGGATGAAATCAAAGGAGTAGCTACTACTTTAATTTCATCCAACAGATGGGTCATCTGTTCCATCAGATGGGTCATCTGTTCCATCAGATGGGTCATCTATTCCAACAGATGGGTCATCTGTTGGAAACATAATAAGAGTAAACCAACAGATGGTAAATATTGGTGTTGTTGTTTTGTTGATTTTATTGAATTTTGTTGGTGTTATTGATGTTGTTTTATTGGTAAATGTTGGTGTTGTTGTTCTTGTATGGTGTTGCTCTTCAAAATTGTTATTCAAGTGATAAATGTTGATTTATGTTGATGTTCTTGGTGTATTATGTGATAAAATTTTTGTTAATACCATAACAGATGTATAATATGTTGCAACAAATGCTTCATCTGTTGCAACATGTTAAGCATATGTTGAAAATAACTATACCATCTGTTGGTTTACTCTTATTATGTTTTCAACAGATGGGTCATCTGTTGGAATATATGAGTCATATGTTGCAACAGATGACACATCTGTTCCAACAGATGACTCATATGTTCCAACAGATGGGTCATCTGTTGGAAACATAATAAGAGTAAACCAACAGATGGTAAATGTTGGTGTTGTTGTTGTTTTGTTGATTTTATTGAATTTTGTTGGTGTTATTGATGTTGTTTTATTGGTAAATGTTGGTGTTGTTGTTCTTGTATGGTGTTGCTCTTCAAAATTGTTATTCAAGTGATAAATGTTGATTTATGTTGATGTTCTTGGTGTATTATGTGGTAAAAAATTTTGTTAATACCATAACAGATGTATAATATATTGCAACAAATGCTTCATCTGTTGCAACATGTTAAGCATATGTTGAAAATAACTATACCATCTGTTGGTTTACTCTTATTATGTTTCCAACAGATGACCCATCTGTTGGAACATATGACTCATCTGTTCCAACAGATGAGTCATATGTTGGATGAAATCAAAGCAGTAGCTACTGCTTTAATTTCATCCAACAGATGGGTCATCTGTTCCAACAGATGGGTCATCTGTTCCATCAGATGGGTCATCTGTTCCATCAGATGGGTCATCTGTTCCAACAGATGGGTCATCTATTCCAACAGATGGGTCATCTGTTACAACAGATGGGTCATCTGTTACAACAGATGGGTCATCTGTTGGAACAAATGACTCATCTATTGGATCAGTTATTTGTACATTTTAAATTCATTGTTATCTTTTTTTAATGATGCACAAATCAATCATTCACCTTTATTTTACTCTTGTTTGTAGATAAATGACTCCCACTAAAAGGAAAGAAAGTGAATCAACTCCAAAGAAAGGAAGAAGAAAAATAGCTAGGATACATTCACCACTAAAAGAGCTTGCTATACAAGCAATATCTCAATTAGAAAAAGAAGTCTCTTCTCAATCAGCTTTAAATATAGAAAAAGAGAAGGAAATAGAAAAAAGTGAAGAATCTGGAGATTTAAGTAAAGATGAACAAGGGGATGAGGAAAGTGAGGAAGATGAACGAATTGAGAGAAGTGAGGAAGATGAAGGAGAAAGTGATGAAGATAAAAACTCAGTAGAGGAAGAAGGTGTAGATAAAGAGAGGGATGGAGAAGATAATGAAGTTGAATCAGAGGAAGGAGGAAAAGGAGGAGATAATGAAAGTGAAGATGAGGAAGAGGAACACCTTGATCCTAACAGTCCTTCTACTGAAGAGTGTGTCAAAACATTCTGCATTGATAATTGTTCTGTGAGAATGCAGTGTGATGGTGTCACAAATTTAACTGGTGATTGTGTGATAAAGTCAGCCATGGGAAAATCTTTTGACACCTTCAGAAAAATACTTCAAGAACAAAAATTGGATGATTATTTCAGAAACAGCTGCTTTGGGCAATATCTTGATTTGCCAGAGGATAATAATGCTCGTTTTCAAATGACCATGGTGTATGGTCTTCTCAAACGTAGATTTATTTATGAGAACAATGATAAGATGGATGAAGTCTGGATCAACTACTGTGGCATGCCAGTTTGTTTTGGGTTGAAGGAGTTTGCCATAGTTACTGGACTAAAATATCATCCTCCTTCTCAACCTATTCTTGTTGTTACGCAAAAAAAAGCACCCCGCACACCAAAGACAACAACAAAAAAAGGATCTAAGTCAGCAGCCAACACTGTCAAGAAAATTCAAAAGGGCAAGTCAACTGATGGAGATGACTTGGTGTCCCTTGTTGGTTCAAGCTTTAAAAATGTAAATTTACTTCAAGAGTTAGAAGGTAAAAGGCTTTCAAAAAAGCACAAGCAATCATTGTGCTTGGTTTGGTTTGTACATAATATTCTTTGGGCGAGAGACATTAACAACAACATACCACTTGGTTTAATAAAGCTCTCTGAAGATCTGGAGGCATTCAATAACTACCCTTGGGGTCGTGAAAGCTTCATAATGACTGTCAAATATTTGTTGACTCCGTTAACACCAAAGACAGACAACTTATATGGCTTTCCATGGGCTTTCATGGTAAATATTTTATTTTTATGTTTTAATTTTTTTTATTGAATAATATTTTTAATTTTAGCATAATATTTACAGGCTTGGACATTTGAAGCCATTCTTTATCTCCGACAACAAGTGAAGGACTATCAAGAAGAGGTTTCTAGTCCTAGAATTCTGAGATGGTTGTCGGTCAAGAACGATAAAAAAGCAAAAATTCTTGATCTTTTCAAACCACCCGAGGAAGCAATAAGTCTACTTTTATAGAGATTAATTTGAATTTATTTTTTCAAAATTCACATTTGTTGCATTAGAATTCAATTATGAGTTAAACATTATTTTAATACATTTAATTGTTGATTTTAGATTGTGCATCCATGGCTTATCCCGACTAATCGAGAGTTAAAGATGCCATTCCTTGTTACTTTAGGGTATGTGGAAACTCTACCGGACCCTAAGGTAATTGATAGGATAAAAAAAGAATTGGCCGGAGCAACAACCATTAGAAGAAAAGCACTTGGGAAAGATGATTTGGTTCTTGATGATGTTATTGTTGATACTGCTGGTGTTGGTGTTGATAGTGGTGGTAGTGGTGGTGATGGTGTTGTTTTTACTGTTACTGGTGGTGATGGTGCTGGTGTTGGTGATGCTCTTGTGATTTTTCAACCAAGAAATGACCATGACTATGGTCATACTGAAGATGCTGATTTTGGTGGTGGAAACCTCCCTGACTTTGGTGGTGGACACACCCCTGACTTTACTGGTAGACATACCCCTGACTTTGGTGGTAGACATACCCCTTTTAGTAGGCATGCTATAGATCTACCACACAACATGGGTAGACAGTTTGGTGGTGTTGCCTCTTCAAGCTCTTGTTCTGCATGCAAATGCCAAGAGTGCAAGGAAAAACACAATGGAGTGATTGATACTCTTAAGGGATTAACTAATGCTGTAAAGGAATTGACATCTAAAAGAGGTGTCATCCCATCAAGAAAGATTACAGATCCATTCACTCCATTGCAGGTTAAGATTAAGAGGACAAAAAACAATCTTCAAGGCAATTTCAGATATTAAATCAAGGAAAATTACAACTCCTCTTTCTTGCACTGTTGGGGAAGTTCCAAGAGCCATAGGAGAGCAAGGAGAGCTGAAGAAGGTAAATGTCTACAAGTTGGTGATTGCCACAAGAAAGGCAAAGCTGAAAACTCTGATGAATTCAAAAAAGGCCCCAAAAATTTACTCTATGCATAAATATGGTCCACAAGACTTCAAGAACATGACTGATATGAAGTTTTGGTATGTGGACTGGGTAAGTTACTTTTACTAACCTTCTATTTATTTAATGATTTTGTACTGCTTATTTAGATGATCCATCTGTTGCAACTGATGAGAAATATGTTGCAACAGATGGGTAATCTGCTGCAACATATGATCCATATGTTGGATGAAATCAAAGCAGTGACCTACTGTTTTGATTTCATCCAATAGATGACTCATCTGCTGCAACATATCAGTCATATGTTGCAACAGATGAGACATCTGTTCCAATAGATGAGTCATCTGTTGCAGCAGATGAGACATTTGTTCCAACTGATGGGAATAGATAACTCATCTGTTGCAACTTTTCAAGTATTATAAGTTGCTAACTTATATAAATTGTATTGTTATTTTAGTGTATTGATGAAATTCTTCTTCTGATGCGGGAGAGACATCTAAAATTCATTCAATTCTATGATCTTGGAGATAGAATAATGGACCTCAATTTTTATGGTAATTTCCTCTGTCGGTACAACAAACTCAGTGAAGAAGCAACAACTCCTGGTGGAAAAAAATAGAGGAGTTACTTGTTGAGTTTGAATGGGATGATGACATGATTGACTATGTCAGAGGAAAGAGACCATATCCAGGTGCCATGGATTGGAGAGAGGCCAAGAGAATCATAGCAGTAATGAATTTGGAGAAGAAGCATTTTGTGACTGTTGAGATCAAAATAAGTGAGGGAGTCATGAATGTCTATGACTGCAACATACCAGTGTTTGAAGAGTTTCAATTTATGATATTCATGGAGGGTTTGTTGGAGTTGTTCCCTAAGTTGTTGAAGTAACGTGGCCTAATGAATCACTTGCCGGAAAAATTGCTCAACGAACGATGGGCTTTTGAAGGTCGAAAACAAAACCTTCCAAAGAATGAGAAATTTACCGCGTGTGGGTCATACTCGCTGCTTTCATTGAGCATCTGATAACCGGCACTTCTATGATAACTCCTAAGACTCTAATGAATGATAATTCAGTTGCAAGAATGCAAGAAGTTTGGGCCGCTGGGGTGATTTTTAAGAGTTTGGAGCCCTGATATGGGTTGCATTTTGCAGACAATATTTTCTATTTTTAGTATTTTATTTAATTATATTATGAGCTGTAATTTACAGACAATCTTTTTTATTTTTAGTATTTTATTTAGTTATATTATATATTTGGTGATGACAATATTGTATGTTTAATAGATGTCCAGTTATTATGTCATGAATTTTATTTTATCCTTAAATTTAAAAAATATTGGATTATTACTAAAAATGAATTACACATCTATTGAAAATTATCCAACATATATACTCATCTGTTGAAAATACTCAAACATACTCTACATATTTTGCAACAGATGAATAATATGTTGCAACAGATAAATCATCTGTTGAAAATAATCAAGCATACTCTACACATTTTGCAACAGATGATTCATCTGTTGCAACAGATGATACATCTGTTGGAAATAATCATACTCTACACATTTTGCAACAGATGAATCATCTGCTGGAAATAATCCAACAAATATAGACATATGTTGCAGCAGAAGAATCATTTGTTGGAACTTATCCAACAGATATAAACATCTGTTGCAGCAGATCAATTGACTTATTTGGTGTGAATTGCTTAATTAACTCATGATTAGTAATAAATTAAGTTATTTAACCATAATTAGCTTTCAATTAACAACTTCAATTACAATCTCAATGAATACATAATAATTACATGATCAACTAAGTGTAGTGATCCTAAATAGAGGGATCAATTGACTTATTTGATGTGAATTGATTAATTAAATCATGATTAGTAATAAACTAAGTTATTTAATTATAATTAGCTTTCAATTAACAACTTCAATTACAATCTCAATGAATACACAATAATTACATGATCAACTAAGTGTAGTGATCCTAAATAGAGGGATCAATTGACTTATTTGATGTGAATTGCTGAATTAACTCATGATTAGTAATAAACTAAGTTATTTAATCATAATTAGCTTTCAATTAACAACTTCAATTACAATCTCAATGAATACACAATAATTACATGATCAACTAAGTGTAGTGATCCTAAATAGAGGGATCAATTGACTTATTTGATATAAATTACTTAATTAACTCATGATTAGTAATAAACTAAGTTATTTAATTATAATTAGCTTTCAATTAACAACTTCAATTACAATCTCAATGAATTACATAATAATTACATGATCAACTAAGTGTAGATGATTCATCTGTTGCAACAGATGTCAATATCTGTTGGATGATTTCCAACAGATGATTCATCTGTTGCAACATATGTCTATATCTGGTGGATGATTTCCAACAGATGAGTCATCTGTTGCAACAGATGAATCATCTGCTGCAACATATGTCTATATCTATTGGATGATTTCCAACAGATGAGTCATCTGTTGCAACAGATGAATAATATGCTGCAACATATGTCTATATTTGTTGGATGATTTCCAACAAATAATTCATCTGCTGCAATATATGATTCATCTGGTGCAATATGTGCTGAATCTGTTTGATTATTTTCAATTTTTGTAGTAACATATTTAATTATTCCCAACAGATTTCACCATCTTTTGCAATATATAAATCAGTTAAGTTCACAAACATCACCGATTGAAATATCATAAAAAAGTACTAAAAGTTCAGAATAACAATACTATTACTATTACAAGAATAGAGAAAATGAATGCAACATTAACAATTATGGAGTATTTCGATCTGGGCATGTAGTTCTTTTGTGGCCAACCGTCTTACATATAGAGCACTTATTTTTTCTTGTTGGAAATGATTCTCCGACTCCACGCCTCCTCTTTTTTCGCCTTCTTCCCGATTTGCTTGGGTTAATATGTGGAAGAGATATTTCTCTCTCTAAAATCTCCAAAGGAACATTCCAAGATTCTTCAGAAGGCACAGGATGAATTTCCTCACAGTATGCAATGATGTATCTCTCCACCGTATAATATGAGGATGAGTACTCATAAATCCGCCTACCAAAATCTTCACCATATTGGACTCGAAGCGCTGCCATAGCATGTGGATAAGGTATTTTATCCATGTCAAATACTCTACATGTACAAGATCTTGCTTGCAAATCAATCGTAGCAACTTCACCATGACCGGTGACACTGAACTTGTAGTTGGCAGTTTGATGAGCCAATAACTTGTTTCCCAAGTTGACGTACTCTGTTATTTTATTTTCCATTTCAGGGACAAAGATGGTTGGTGAGTTGATGAACTCCATACGACTCTCGTGAAATTTTTGTGCAAATCTCCTATTTATTTCATTAAATAGAGCGACAATGGGAAATTCTCTTTCAACGTCGAACATTGCATTCACCGACTCAGCAATGTTTGTCGTCATAATGTTATACCTATACAAATAAATAATCACCCAGTAAGATATAATTGACAATAAACTCAAATAAATCACTCGATTTATAATATTATACCTATTTCCTGGACAGAATGCTCTACTCCACCTGTGGAATCCAACACGTTCAACATGTTCGGCTGCTCTGGGTACCATGTCTCTTATTTGATTGAAATGGTCATTGAACTCATCAATTTTGTACGCTTTTGCTTCTTTATAAAAATGAGATACGACCTTCGTATTGTTAAAGTTGTTTCGAATATTCTCCCCAAGGTGCCTTATGCAACAACCATAATGAGTTGTAGGGTAGACAATTGAAACCATCTTCTTGATACTTGGATGCCTATCAGAAATTATGCACAAATCAGCAGTATCATCTAGATAGCTTCTCATTTGTTCAAAAACATATCGGTATGAGGCATCGCACTCCTTGTCAACTACACCAAAAGCAAGCGGAAAAATATAATTCTCCGTAACTTGTGCCACAACTGACAATAAAACTCCTTCATACTTGCTCCTCAAGAATGTCCCGTCAACGGCTATGACTTTTCTCATTTGCTCAAAACCACGTATCCAAGCTCCATAGGATACAAAAAAATACTTAAACTTTTCCATTTTCATCAATTTTCAATGTTGTCTTACTTCCTGGATTTGCGGACTGAAGCATATAACGGTAAGCATCAAGCACTGCATACCCGTGCTCATGTGTTCCTTTAATCAAAGACTTTGCAATCTCCATGCCCTTCCAAATCTTCTAATAACTCACCTTAACACCCAATTCTGTATAAATTTGATGTTTCATGTCTTGTGTAGATGGGCCTTTACCTTCGGGGAACCTATTTTTGAAAATTTCACCGATGACTTTTGCTGTGGCGTACGGATTATGACTCGTGATATGCTCAGAACCACACGCGTGATACTTTACATAGGTTGTAATACAGAATCTATCAGAACTTAAAAGCTTCACAGTCCTAATCCACCACTTGCACTCCTGATATACACATCTAAAACAATACACATTACGTGAATTAATCACCTTCTTGAGTCTAAAATCTTTTTTCAAGCAAGCAATTTTCAACGAAGTTGCTAGTTCTTGCTTGTTCTTGAATGTCATTCCCTTATAAAAACCTGTTTCATCCTCTTGCACATGGATAGACTGTGTTGATTGAGAATTGCCCACTGTATTGCTCCCAACATCAGGTGTAGGAGTTTGGTCATCCCCACAGCTTGGACCATCCAATTCTGCCCCACTTCCATTATCTGGAATATTCATATCTACCCTATCCTCCAACTCATCATTTAACATATCTTGTTGGTTTTGAGCTAAATTGGGGTTCTCTATCGGCTTTTCAATTACGTATACCCTTAAAATGGGCCTAGCTGCATCACTCAAATAAGCACGCAAACGAACTTGATCCCTTATCTTAAAAGGCAAGACCCTCTGATTTTCAAAAGAGTTGTGCATGTAACTGATGACAAGATCTTTCGGTTGGCAATTTAATTCACAACAACTGATGATTAAGTTAACAAAATCATCATACAAAATATCTTTTTGGACTGTCATCGCTATCGTTTCTAAAAAGTCACCATCCTTTCAACGCCAAATAAATCGATTGTTCTTCTCGATCCATTCACCATGACAATCAACCCCTATTGTTATTGATTCCTCCATAAATGATACCTAAAGAGTTTTGTTAAAAAAATTAATAATAGTATAGTAAAGTTGAGTATCTATATACAACAATAAAATTATATCATTGTCCCAACAAGTAACTCATCTGTTGTAACAAATGATTCACATGTTGGATACATGTTCAGAACCAGAAGCTTAATCCAACAGATAAGTCATCTGCTGCAACAGATTAGTTACTTGTTGCAACAGATGAGTTATATGTTGCAACATATGACCTATCTGTTTGATCAAGCTACTGGTTCTGAACATGAATCCAATAGGTAAGTCATATGCTGCAATAGATAACTCATATGTTGCATCATATAACTCATCTATTACAGCAGATGACTTATCTGTTGGATTAAGCTTCTGGTTCTGAACCAGCTTTGCCAGCTAATGTAATATGAATCCAACAGGTAAGTCATCTGCTGCAACAGATGAGTTATCTGTTGCAACATATGACTTACCTGTTGGATTCATGTTCAGAACCAGTAGCTTGATCCAACAGATAGTTCATATGTTGCAACAGATAACTCATCAGTTGCAACAGACCACTCATATGTTGCAACAGATGACTTACCTGTTGGATTCATGTTCAGAACCAGTAGCTTGATCCAACAGATAGGTCATCTGTTGCAACAGATAGGTCATCTATTGCAACAGATGATCTATCTGTTGGATTCAACTGATGTAACATGAATCCAACAGATAGATCATTTGTTGCAACAGATGGGTCATCTGTTGGATACGCTACTGAAAATTGCAGAAAAACAGTAGATATACCCAGATGAGAAATTGAACTAAAAATCATTATTTTTACTTACCAAAATCACCTATGAAGCAATGCCCAGTGATTACGAACAAATTTGGTCCAAAATTTTGGTCCAGTACCAGCAGTTGTGGCAGCAGCAACAACAACAATGGAGGGCAGGGGAGTAGAAGAAAAAGAAGAAGATGATGATGAAGAAGAAGATGATGATGATGATGATGAAGAAGAAGACAACAACAGCAACAACAATGGAGAATGCCCTGAAAATGGCGCGAGGAAGAGAAGCAAAAAGAAGAGGCGGTCGTTTTTCCCCCCCTCTCATTTTAGGTAATTAGGGTTTTATTTAATTCTCCCAAAAGGAGAATGGATCCCATGGGTCAAAGTGTAAAAATAAAAACTTGAGGGCAACTCAGAAAATGAATCAAAACCCATTAATTTCTGATCTAATATTTTTCACCTCTACTCAATTAAAATAACTTAAGTCACTACAACTTAAATTTGAAACCTTTTTGTCACCCTTAATTCATTCACCCTGGATACTTTTCTTCATCTTCTATGTTATGTTGAAGCTGTTCTGTTATGTTTAAAATACATGAGTGTATACTGATGTAAGCGTAATAATGTATTTGTTAAATTAAAGCTTGTAAATAAGTATAATGTCTTCTTTTTAAAAAAATCAATATGTTCTATAAAATATCACAATTCGATTTCTCGGTCATGATGGCACGTACAACTTTCCAGTAGACGAATCAATCCCCGTAGCCCGGAACAGTTAGTAATGGGCTACTTTCTAACAGTTTAAGCGGAAGAACAAATAAATAAGCGGAAGCAAGGGAACAAGATGAATAAACTGGATAACCGGAGTAATATAAATGCAAAGCGGAAGCTAAACCAACCCAAAACCTGGTATCAAACGTATAAGAGCCAAACTACAACATGAGTACAAAAGGTCCAAAAGAAATATATACATAAGTTGTCTCCGAATAGTAACAGAGTACAGAACATACAAACGGTAAACCAAGTCAAGCTCTGAACGCCAAGAGCTCACCCTCAGCCTGGATGATCCAAAAACAGCTGCCCGCACGAGTCTCCGGCAATCTAACGGTGATGACCCACACAAGGATCTGCACCAGAAGATGTAGGGGGGGGGGTAGGGTGAGCACCAAATGCGAAGCATAAGGTACCCAATAGGTATCATAGGCTGACTGGGCACATATAAAGTAAAAGAACAGTAGCGGGCAGAGTAGAAATAAACAGTCACTGAAATCAATAATAAAGTACACAGGAACTAGCCCAAAGGGAAGACAACAAAAAGAAACAATCAATGCTAGCAAATAGAATATATACATGGAAAACACAGGTGAAAATGAGAACGACGCACCTGGGATCCTCGCAAAAATAGTATATATAGATAAGTTCTAGAAAGGGACGGTATACCAGTAACCTCAAGTATATAGAATAGGAGAGAAGGATAAAGTAGACATGCTCGATAAACAAAATGAATAAACACCCACACCATGCCGATTCTCAAATCCATAAGTAACAGTCTAGCAAGTCCAATTCCACACTTATAACCGTAGTAGAGAACAAATTCATAATTAAGTAAAGAGAGTCTACCTACAGTCCCCCGGTTGCCCATACAACCGAGGAATGCATTCAAGTGAAAACAAACTCTTCGGCCGCCCATACAACCGAAGCGTACAATAAAAAAACAACAAACAAGGGTGGTACCTCAAACGATGTATGTCATGATGCATGATGGCCTCAGGGTGAAATAGAATCTCTGTATGTACCTCCTCCGGTGCCGATCGAGCCCAGCAGGCAGGTTCCATGAAAGGACTCAGCCCGTATACCTCTACTCTACCGTATACCCTTCCCTCTGACACACGCGGCCTGAAGCCCCTGGCCCAAAGCGGCAAGGTCCATGAAGGTCTCGGACCCCATACTAAAACTCGGAATCAAAATATGCCCTCCAGAATCGAGTCTGGATTCAAGCCAGTGGCTAAGTCTTAAATATGCATGCCTAGACCCTGTCTAGGACTAAATCAGTGAAAAAGATGTCTCAAAAACCCTTCCAAGGGTACCCGGGCACAACCATGTCTAAAATAGTAGTAAAATCTCTCATATGCTCAACCCAGTCGAGTCTAAAGCCTTTTCAAATCAGTGAGAAAATTCAGCTAGCACTCCGACCCGGTCGAGTCTAGCAATAGTAGTAAATTATGATAAAAATATATTTTTAACCTTCTTTTACTCCAAGAAGATCCACGTATCAAGTCAAATCATTTCCAAATCTAATTTCATCAAAAATGGGCCCCCGGGGCCATGCAAGGTTTAGAAAATCAGTTTCCGTAGGCTCGAATCCAAAAACCATAATAAAACGTAGAAAACCTCTTTATATGCATGGAAATGATATGATCATCACAAATAGCTGCCCGGCAGCTCACAATTAACCTAACGGCTCTGCACAGGCTCCGAAGCTACTCAGCAAGCATAACCAGCCTAGAAGGATATTTCTATGTCCAGGACTCGCAAACATTCCCAATAATCCTACCTTCTATGTTCCAGAGTCACCAAGACCTCACGGGGTCACAAGGGTAATAAATACACCAACTAATAGGAATACTACACACAACGGAGGAAAGAAATAGGACGAATCATGGAAAAATGGTCAAGGTCTATGGTACCAACCTAATAACCCAACCTAAGGATGCCAACTAGTATAATTTTATCTGATATATTCGAAGTCTAGGGAGTTAGGCCGTAACCTACCTGTCGTCCGACGATAATTTTCGGGAACAACGATATTCGAGGCCAAGCTGCTCTGAGAAGCTCCGAACGAGAATCAAACTATCAAATTCATGAATATAATGTTAAAACGAGTCTAACGGTACCCATATTGCTACAATTGTAGCTGGGTCAATATCCTAGTCAAAAGCGAGTCCGCGAGGCCCACAACCCCAAACTAAAAACAAAAAGAGCCACGACGACCCCAATGGTGCCAAGAAGCTATGCTCCAAATTTGAGCACAATTGGTCAAGAGGAAGGGCGCCAAATCAGCCCGCAAAGATTGTGGTTTAAGGAGTGGAAATTTACGAAAAAGAACGGAAATTGGGCAAGGATAATTTACCACTCCCACGAGCATGCACCAGTTGGATGGCCAGAATTCACAAGCAAGAACTCAAGCTTAGAGAAGGGCATCAACGGAGGTTTTAAGAAATTTCAAGAGAAGAGGGAGCTTACCAAACAACGAAGAAGTACGGAAAATCCACCCAAAGTTGACTTCCCAAGGCTTGGAATCAATATAGAGAAAATTGTTGGAGAGAATTTAAGGTTTAGAGTGAGAAAAAGTGAGAGAGAATGCTGGAAAAACAAACTTCCAGCTTTATATAGCTGCTGGAAAATGGCCAGCGCCAACAGCGCTGAAGGGGTGGCAGGTGCCTCAGTGCTATCGCGCTGAAGGCTGGCAGGCGCTGAGGCACGATTGCGCTGAAGGCTGGCCTGCAACTATTTTTCTGCAATTTTTCTAACACTCCACGGGGTGTTCCGGGCACAATCGGAAACTGATATTCAAAAACCAATAATGCTAACAGAGTGGAAACGATGTTTCGGACTTAACAGAATTGAAGAAACTCCCATTCGAGGTCGTTTTAGAGAAATGTTGACCCAAGTCAACACTAACAAAAAGGAAATCGAAGGCTCAAAATGAGTCTGGCTCACCCGGAACCCGAACCAACCACCTTCCAGCCCAAACTCAACATTCCGGAGCTGATGGAATTGTCGAATTTCGAATCCGACACTCCAATCATCGATAGTCACCCAAAGTTGCACTTTCCACTCCAAATGGCCTGAAAACTGAGAAAACAACACAAAACCAATACCGAAAGTTCTCAGGCCTTAACTGAAGGTCCAACTAGAACAAACTCATCGCTCCGGAGCTAACGGAACTGTCAGAATTCAATTTCTAGCACGTTAGCTAAGAATGTTGACTAAAGTCAACGATATTCTGAGTTTGAAGCTCTAAAACAGGAAAAGGGGCAAAACCACCAAACGAACGACCAAGGCACCGAACTACCGGTCCCAGCAAGCCATAAATGACTTGGGGCCGCTACATGAAAGCTCTAACAGTACAATGAATGCGTAAACGTGAAGATGACCAGAAGGGTCATCACATAAAAATACCTTGTATGACAGTGTTGTTTATTTTTGCCTCGATTTCTAGTAAAAAAAAACACTAATTAATGACTTATTATAATCTAAACATTGTATTTAATTCTTAAATGATAACAAATGAGAATTTGAAATATTTACCTTTCATTGTTAAAGTTGCATTTAAATCAAGAAGAAAATGAAGTGTTTGCACATCTGAAATGAAATTGGAAAACTAATTAGCAATTATAAAGTCATATTAAAATAACAAATTTTAAACTTATAGCATAGTTCGAAAGGAAAATTAATAGCAAAAAAACTTAAATGTAACTTACTGGCAAAATATTTTCATTTAAATTAGGGAATCTACTGTCACCATTCATATCTACGATAAGATTGTTAAAAATGTATAAGTTATTACACATATAGAACAAAATAAGTCAATAGTAAGTTTATATGTTAAAGATCTTAAATATAGACCACTAATTGAAATATTAATCACGTAAATAGGAATTGTCTTTAGATTAGAGAGATGAGGTTGTGTTATTATGTTTTTGAATAAATAACTTTACATATAAATAATTAGTTGTATTACTATTAATTGGTATAATCAATAATTATAACAAGAGTATGGAAAAAAAAAAGTTTTTAACACATTATTATAAGTATATTAAGTGAATATCGTTGGTCGATCACCATTTTGTTATATAAGTAAAATTGTTTTTTCCCTATGTTGAGAATATTTATGTATTTTGAGGGTTTAATTTTATCAGTAAAATTATCCTGGAATCTGTGGGCTTGAATAAATTTTATTACAACTATAATAAGTTGATTGTTGAAATTTAGAAGGTCGGGTACAATTTGATTAACGAATTCGCCTCAAAATGTAAAAAATAGCATGTTATTTCTATGCATTACAAAATATATATATTATATATATATATATTATATATATATATATATATATATATATATATATAATATATATATATATACATATTTTTTATAAGTACCATATGGGAATGAGTGTTTAGTCTTATTCCTCATCTTCAAGTTTCACATTAATAAACTTCCTAAAATTTTCTCCAATAGTGTGTGTCTGTATTTGGGAGAAACTGATAATTTCTCTTATTCTATCTAAAATATAAAAATATGTTATATAAATATCAAAAAAAAAAATAATAGATAAAAATTTAAAGTGATAGTATTTTTATTAAATAATTCAATCTCGTCCAAAGTAACCTTATTTATAAGTTGACTGAATGGTTGCAGATTGAAGTGGATCAGATATTTCAGCGACAATTGTTCATCGAGTAAAAGTAAACTTCAACTTATGATTTGTGGCACGAAAAAAGTAAATCACGCTCTTTGATATTTGATTTGAATTGATTAAAAACTAACTTGCTAATATATCTTTGTATTCGATCACCCTAGAAAAAAAATTATAATATTCAGTAATAATAACAGATGTACTGTAATATTTGATATTAAGGCAGATGAAATAATTTACAATACCATTTCATTCCTGTAGAATCAATTCAATTGCAAAAATTACGTCAAAATTATAACGATATTTAACTTTCCAGAGACAAACTAATAGAACTTTCAATTTCCACTGCATTTTTATAATTGTTATATCTTTGGTAAAGTCAGACAATATGTTTCTTATAAATAGTAATTGATTGAATTTGAAGAAGATTGCGCTCGAGAAAAAGAAAATTGGTAAGCGTGAATTGGACTGTTGATCAGTTGGGAGAATGTGCGGTTATAGAGATTAAATTTTTTTAATAGGCTGATTATTTAAAGAATTTGTAAATAAATAAGGTTAAAAGTATTTTAATTTTGAGCAATAAGAGTTTTAAAACTGGCAGATGATTGGTGGAGAACATGAAACTGAGTAGTTTAGAAGTTTTAATTTTTTTTCTTTCTTTTTTTAGTATTTATTTGAGTATGGAATGTACAAATTTTTTACTCTGTTAAGTAATATTTGTGCGTAAACTTTATTTGTTAAATAATATTAAAAGTATAGAAACTGAAGTTTTTAAACCTCCTTTTTTTTGGGAGGGGGGGGGGGGGGGAGGGGGGGCTGTAATTATTTTTTAATTTGCTTTTTATTTAGATAGCTTAAAAAGAGCGTACAAAGTGTAGTTTTTTTGTAAGTTCCTAATTATAAGGGAACATTTTTAAAAATTTAAATATTTAAAATAACGATTTATTCAATGTTGAAAAATAATGTGTAAGTTTTTCATTTTCAATTGTAATTGAATTTAAATTTTTATTTAAATAAATAAACATTGTTCAAAGTGTAGTTATTAGAGTTAAAATTTGGTATATTTAATTATTATTATATTTTTAAAAGTATTTAACAAACTTACCATATTAATTGATGTTTTTTTTGTGTTCTAATAATTTTGAAAGTTCATGTTTTATGTGTATTTTATTTATGATGTAGAAATTTAAAGTTAAACAATTTTTTTAAAACAAACAGAAGTAATTAGATTATTTAAATGATTTTAAAAGGTGTTAAAAAATAATAAAAGAAATACTAACTAACTTTTAACTAAATTAACTAAATTGTACATGTGGTAAAATCATAAGCAAACACTTAGCAAAATTCTATGCAAAATTTTCTCCTATTAAGTATATATATGGATATATATAGTTATTTTCGTGTCGAAAGTTTGAAATCGGTTGAACCCATTGAAATGTAGAAATTTTTACATAGATAATGTCTTATGAAAGCTTTATTACACTTTTGAAGGGGTGCTTTAAATTAATTACGGTCTATAGCATATTAGTATATTTTATAGCTGATTATTCCTTTACATAGACAGACTTGTGTTGTCTTCTCCATTTTCATGAAAACTTCTCTTCCTTTCTCGTTCACCTCCTCGTCTCCGTCCAACCTCGCCAAAGATGGCTTATCCGGTGAACAAAACAACAAACAGCAACCATCCCAACTCCCACTTTTCTTTCTCACCTCCATAACTACAGGAAATAGACCCAACAACAACAAATACCCATCAAAAGAAATAGCAGCAGAGGGGTAAAGATGTCACCTTTTTTTCAATCAAAAGAGCTCCAAGACTGAGAAAAAAGAGAAACCCAGATCAATAATGAACAAACACAACACAAATCAGAAGAAAAATTCTGCAGAGGGATATTAGAGATTTTTTTAATTTTTTTTCATGTAGAAAAGAAGAAACATAGAATGATATTTTGGAACATTAACAGGCAAGTTGGATGTTTTAACTGAAAACCCCACCCCAGAAACAAACAAACATAATTTTCTTGAATGTGAACTATCAATTCATGGAATCAAAGGAGTCATTTTTGGGGTTGTTTACTGTTTCTGGCTATGGGGTTGTTGACTATTTCTCTCTATGGAGATTTATGTTGTTCAGCATTTTCATGAACGGTGAAGAGGAGAGAGAAAAGATGGTGCATCAGTGCCTAATAGTAACAGATGATATTTATTCATTGCAGAGTAAAGAGTTATGAGTGACTGCAATAAGTTATTGGCAATAACTGACAACAAAAAAAAAAGGCAAGAAAAAGAAAAAGAAGAAAGCTCAGTTAGTGGAGCAATTCACTCTTTTATTTTGACGAGAATTGTAGGATGGTAAATATCTCCAACCCTAAGATAGAGAGTTCTAATCTTGAAGAATGCAAAAAAGTATGGGAGCTCCCGAAAGAGTAAAAAAAAGGAAGAAAATTTACTCTTATATTAAAATTGAAGTTTCCAAATATTGTATTAAAGTTGTATTATAACTGTATTAAATATAAATAATAGTTGTAATACAATTCCAATTCAATTTATAGATTGTTATGAATTCGATAGTTGTTATTCTAAAACATATAAAATACATTTCTAACAACGTAAACTAATTTAAATAGTAAAAGAATGTTTGAAATTCACATATAATACTTATAATATATTTATATTAAAAATATTTTAGTTATGTATTCACCGTATGCATTGAAACATGCCTATAACATATATAATATATTGAGTTCAAAATGTATTACAATTGTTATTTATTTTTTTCTCTTATTAATAATGTTAAAAACGTATTATATCTGAATTTTAAACATTCAAATATTATCCAAATTAGTTTATATGTTAGTATATTAAAATTGTGTTAGAAATGTATTATATATGTATTTAGCTGATTTTGCTATTTTTGGTAAGAAAAGAAAGGCTATAATCTATAAGAGTAAAAGTTATACTATAATTCGTAAATAAGATTTTATAATACATTATCTATGTAAAAAGGCCTTGAATGTATACTATATCATCCACCACTACTAGTTTTAATATACATATTTAATTTAATTATATAAAATTTTACAGTGATAAAAAATTAAAAATTTCCACTGAGACAGACTTGAAATTTTTTAAAGATTAAAAAAATATTAATTAAAATGCAATAAAAAAAGAAGACGATAGATATAAGATTTAAATTTTTAAACTGTCACGACCCAACTACCGGGCCGTGCAGGCACCTACTCTATTACACCTAGATAGGAGAACCCTTACCACCCGATCCAACAGAAAATGCGGAAAAAGAAGTAAACCATGAAATAAACCTTTTTAATACATGAAAATATTTACAAGAATGCGGAAACCTTTTACAATTTTTGAAATCAGCCCTCCCTAGAATCTAGTTTAAGTCGGTACAAGAGCTACTACAAGATGATACAAAAAAAAAAAGATTCAACTCCCACCATAGAAGCAAAAGTAGGAGTTGCTGGAGAATCACCGTCATTCTGAACCTGTGAAACATCACCAACCCTGCAACCAGACTATACCCAAAAAGGTATAGCAAGAGTAGAATCAGTACAAATACACATACTGGTAGGCATCATCGCCCGATCCGAATCCACTCCTACCATCACATAAGAAATCAAGGTAAATACATGAGTTAAATACATCCAACCCCTTTCACATCCACGGTTATCAAAACCCGCTTCGAAAATAACCTTTCTAGCCCTTAGACTTCCCAAGTCACCTTGTCACCTAGACTTTCCAACTCACCTCGTCATTACCCGACATCTATGCCCATATCCGGACTAAAAATATCCTTAGGGCATCATCTATGCCAATAACATGCGGCCCCGGTCCACAGAAGGACCACCTTGAAACTTAAGCATGCTAACCCGGCCCTTCAAGGACCCACTATACGCCAATAATAAGGATAACTCCTGGCCCTCTCAGGAGCCCAACATGTGAAGAACAATAAGTAACAATTAGAACTGTAACAATATAATTCCAGACTCTCACTCTGGATTCTAACTTATCAACCACATGAAATACGTTCAACGACTAATCTTAAACAATGAGCAAATAACAGTAGCATATACTCTTCTTATCCTTCCCAGACCGACCACGGATCTCTATACCAACACCTACTATTAACATGCAATACCCGGTCCACCCCAGGACTATCCCCACATTCAAGTGAAGCAACCCGGCCTCTCAAGGACCGAAATAATCATTCACAGATTCAACAATTAACCATTAAGTATGCCGTCTTACATAGCCCAGACCCACCCTAGGGTCCTCCCTAAACAACACCTAGGTTTTAGACATGCAACCCGGTCTACACCAAGACCAAACTCACAAATCAATACAATGATAATCCGGTCTCTCAAGGACCATATGCACAATCACAAATCATACACACAACCCGATCCACTCAGGAAACCATTATAAAAATGCAATAATACGATAAAGTAAACCTGTACCAGGCGTGGTACCTGAGCCAACCAGTTAGTATCTTGTACCAGGTGTGGTACCTGAGCCAACCATTAGTATTCCCGTACCAGGCTTGGTACCCGAGCCAACCGTTAATATACCCGTACCAGGCGTGGTACCCGAACCAACCGTTAGTATATCCATACCAGGCGTGGTACCCGAACCAACCGTTAGTAAACCTGTACCAGGTGTGGTACCCGGGCTAACCAAATGTCACATAGAATTCACAGTCACAAACAATGAACAATCAACACTTGTAAACCAACAAGCAATAACACCTAGTTCAATTCACAAGACTGATAACAGGACCCTTAGACATTTCTAAATTATTCCCTAAACATACAAGTTGTACAATGCTTAGACAAAGGTACACAAACATACAATGCATACATGAATCAATAACCATCACCTACCCTATTCACGGTACACAATGAACCGTTAAATTTCATTCGGAGACTAACCCTGAATCACCCCCTTAATCATGCCATTAGCTACCTTTATTCCTATCCCTCCTCTGAGGACCGAGATACAACATGGGAAACCCCCTAGCCTTGGAACACAGCCATTACGATATCCTAATTATACCAATTTATTTCCTGGAACTTCCGTTCCTTGCACATTAGTTAATTACTAATCCCTTTCGGTTCCCCAAACCTTTCCAATATTCTAGTCCCTGGATTTTATTATCATACAACACCTAATTAAGCATAACAACCCAAAATATCACAACACATTATCACAACTCCATCAATTCTAGTTTAACCAATTCAACCCAAACAATTATCTTCTAGACTCCGTGCCCGAAGGCCTAGGTATGGATTATCCCTTTAAATCTAAACAACAAGTACGAAATAGAAACAAATCAATCTACTCAATAAAGAAAACCTAGTCTACCTGGATGCCAAGCAGCTGCGCAGTGCAATTTCTGGCTCCATGAAAGCGTTCCTTGATGGATGACAGTCCCGAAATCCATGGGTTCGTGTCCTTTTAGCCAAAATCTCCCCTCCCCATGACTTCCAAGCCTTGGAGTAGCCAAAAAGGGTTCTTGGGGTAACCCTCGTCTGTTTTGGGGATGAATGGCAGAGAATGAAATTATAAAATCCATTTTTGAATTTTTGGATCCCGTCGCTCCTCTATAGCAGTTCGCTCCGCTATAGAGATACCGCCGTAGCGGAACCATCCGTTATAGCGGTGCTGACTGATGTTGACTTCCGCTATAGCGTTAGCGTTAATTTCTCCACTATAGTGGAGGTCGTTATGATGGTGTGTCAACCGCTATGGCAGTTGACACAGGATAGAAAGTCATAAATCCTCTCAAAAGGGTCCATTTTACAACACACTTAATTTTCTGACGTTCCGGAATAATCCTTTCGCGTTAACCTCGATTCCGGGAGTTCTACTTACCCAAATTCAATTCTGAAAAGTCCTACAGACTCCTTTATATCTTAGCTAAATGGAAAACTAGCTCAAATTGAGACACTTTACCCAATCCTTACCTGGATTGTCCTAGACCATGCCTCACTCCAAAACTGGCCGAGACTAGCCTAGCCCTTAATTTTCAACTCCCAAACCCGAAAGTTTTTTGACTCAAAAATTGGGGCAAAAAGTTTACCCGTAACAACGAACCCGATCGTTACATAAACTCACTTAAAGAGGTACATCCAATCATTATTGCACTATATGATACTTTGAGCGTGAGTTCACACATTTATATTTAAGTATTCTTTAAAAAAATATAACACTACTATATATAATCTAGGGAGGAGAGCATGGATTCACGTGAACCTGGGGAACCCCCCTAGATACACCCCCTGACTCCAAGCTAATAGTAATACTAATATCCATTTTATACAATTACAAAAAGTTTAAATTATCCCTTTGATTATTGTGAAGGAAAAAAAACAAAAAAGAGGGAGTGGGAGAAGGGGGAGCTCACGGTTTGTTTGAATGAATCAGTGTGAATATCTCACATAGTATGAATGTGTGTCCCTTTATTTTTTATTTTTCTTTCCAATATGATTGTAAAAGGTGAAAGAGTTGGTTTACTTTTTTGTGGAGTCTAATCCATGTGGAAGTAAATCACATGTGCCAAATTACTTGGCTAGGAATTGAACTTGGAGAGCAAGCAAAAATTTATGGAGGACAAATGTTGAATTATTTTTCCTTTTCTTATTTTGTGCTTGAAGCCCAAGTTTAGTCATCTATAAAAGAATGATCATTCTTCATTGTAAAACCATCTCAAAATTCATAGAAATCCCATTGTAAGAGTAGAGCGTTGAGAGAGCAATTCTCTTAGGTGTAATTGAGATATCTCCCCTTTCTTTGTTAATAATATAATAGAAGTTATTCTCTGGTGGATGTAGGATCATTCTGATCCAAATCATATTAAATTGTGTGTTCTTTCTTGTGTTCCTTTTTTTACGTTTCACCAACAATTGGTATCATAGCCAAGGTTTTGTCTGAGTATGCTATGTGGTTGCAGCATAGTCTGAACGTCCACATCAGAAAAGAATTACTTTGGTTTTTGTATTGCCAGTTACTAAATAGTATCTTAAGTAGAAGAGAAAGAATAAGCAATAATGAGTACCATGAAGTTTGAAATCAATAAATTTAGTGGTCACAACAACTTCATGTAATGATCTGATCCATCGTTATTAAAAAGGGCACCTTGTTATGAGTTATGAGAACTGTTGAAATATGCTCTTGAATTAAATTGGGGTGACACAACAAAAAAATTCAGAATTTAAAATTTTACTCAGGCTGATATCATCCTGCTATAGTGTCGTTGCTGTCGCGACCGGCAGACCGCTATAGCGGGCTGACGATATCAGTAACCAGAACGCAAATTTTATATTCTCTTTTCTCCTCTTTAGTTGTAAAAAGGACGAGGGTTGTCTCAAAATCCCTCTTAGGCTGCCTCTCAGCTAGGAAACAATGGAGGGGAGGGATTCTAACTCAGATAGGGTAAAACCCACATATTGCATGCCTAGTTCTCATCAGAATTCACCTCCATGGAGCCAAAAGTTCGTGTTTAGACTTCTGCAGTAGCTGCTTGGCGTCTAGGTAGGCTAGGTTTAACTGAGTAGTTTATACCTATTTTTGAATGTATAATATATTGTAGATTGATGGGAGATTTCACGTTTAGGCCTTCAGACACAAAGTTTGGATGGATAAACGTCTTTAATCTTGCTGGTTGGGGTGGAATTTTACTATTATGAGTAATGAGACCCTGTATTTCATTGATTCATATGAAGTTATGATTGCTAATCTTCGGATAACCAGAATTTGGGAGGGTTCACGGAGCTAGTATTGATTAATTTTAAGGATTGCTAGGTTATAGCGGATTCCTGGGATTGGTATAGATGAAAGAAATGGGATGAACAAGGAAGGTACTGAGCTCGTGGTATTAGAGGATGGATTTCCTATGGATGTATGTATACTCCTAAATAAGTCCAGTGTTTGAGATATATGAACAAGCGTGCTTAATTGATTAGGCCAGGGTTAGTCTTCGGACATATCCACAAGGTTGGAATAATGAAATATGTGTGTTTGTATAGGTGATGGTTAAATTGTGATCCAAATTACGTTATGTGTGCATGTTAACTATTTCATTAGTATTGCTTGTACAATACGTGTTTAGGGGAATAAGGGAATGAATGTTAAATGATATCTGGTTGCCAATCTCATGCAATGAACTTGTCTTAAATACTTGTTGGCTTTACAAGTATGGGTTGTATTCATTATTGTTGTGATTGTGGTGATACCTGTGACTCATCAGTTGGCTCAGGTACCACGCCTAGTACAGATTATCGGTTGGCTCGAGTACCACGCCTGATACAGGTTATTCATCAGTTGGCTCGGGTACCATGCCTAATACAGGTTTTTCACTGATAGGCTCGAGTACCATACCTGGTACAGTATTATTTATTGGTTGGCTCGGGTACCACGTCTGGTATAAGTCCATTCATGGTTGGCTCGGGTACCACGATTGGTACAAGTTTGCATGATATTCATTATATGTTGGTTACTTGAGTGGACCGGGCTTATCTGTTATTGATGTCCATTACATGTTGGTTCCTTAAGTGAACCGGACTTATCTATTATTGATATTGTAACACCTCAGAATTTGAACCAGCTTTTAAACTTAGAAACTCTAAACAATTTGAACCTTCCAGGTATCATGAGCCCAGATCACGAGCCATGGACTGAACCACGAGCCATGGAATGGACTCATGGAAACTGTTTTGCAAATTCATCCTCAGGTCTGAGGACCATGACGGGAGTTCATGAGTCGTGGATGGTTCCACAGGTCGTGGAACTCGCTCGTGGAACTCAAACTGAGGGTATTCTATTCCTCCAGGAACCAAGAGAGGTTTCTATGGTCCGTGGATCAATCCACGAGCTGTAGACCTCACTCATGGATCTCATACCTTGCAGCCTAACATTTGGCTCAGGAACCACGACCTCAATCCATGAGTCGTGGTTTCATCTACGGTCCGTGGAACCTGAAGCCAAGGTTTTTAATCAGTTTTTTCCAGCTTTTATCCAGGGGTATTTTTATAACTATCCACCTTTTTAACTCCTAAGTTAAGTCATTTTGGGCTATTCTAGGAGGGTTTTAACCTCAATTAGCCTAAGTCTTCTCCCAATCTCTCATTCAAGTTCTAAAAAGGGAAAAGAACTCCATTCTCCCAAGCTCCAAGCTAAGGAATTCATATCCAAGTCTCCATCCCTCAAGTCCTAGATTAAGAAAGCTTCAATTAAGGTATGTGCATATTCAATAAGGGAATTCTTTCACCCTTATGACCAAAACCCCAATCCTTTAAATTGATTTTATGAGTCCTCAAGATAGGGTTCTTACCCAATTCTCATGGGCTTTTATAAATTGACTTTTCTCATGATTCTTCTATGAAATCTAATTCTAAATTGCATGATTTTGAATGGGGTTTTACAAGTGAATTCCTACTTATGAATTGAAGGCCAAACTTAGCCAATTTTTCATGCATGGATTGATTTAAGCAAATTGGCATATATTTGTTGCATCACCTCATGAATTTCAAGCCATTGCATGCCTACTTCCTATTTTTATGAAATTGCATGTGATTATGAAATTGAACTAGTGTCAAGCAAACTTTTAAGATATGAATCATTATAAAAGATAAGATATCCCGATGTGCCATCAATACTCATGAATGATTTCTGAAAACAAGGTTTGTGAGTATTATGAAGATCTGGGTTGTAAACATGAATATGAACAAGTTTTGATATCTAGAATGTCACATGAATGTGAGCCTTATGATATATTTTGGGAGAGTATTTAGCACCGAGCCACAAGGGTTCTAGATAACTCAAGTCCAAAACTATGTTGCCACCGTAGGTTATCCTTTGTGGCTTATGATAGGATCCTTATAAATATATTTCTAACCTTGGCCGGTTAGGACAACCTTTTTCAGTGTGGGTGCATGACATTGAACTTCATGTAGCTCATCATGGTTTAATGTCGGTTAAGAAAAACTCCTGTATGAATGTTTTCAAGCTATTAAGTTATATGTTATTCTATTTTAAAGTTTGACTTCTATTTCATGTTCCATACTTAAACTACGATACTTACTTATGATTTCTCTTATTATGCACGAACTCAGTTTTAAGCATATTTTCGAGCATGTTTTACCATGTTATCGCGTAGACTCACATATTCAGTACATCCCATAGTACTGACACATATTCTTGTGTTGCATCCTATTATGATGCAGATTCAAGATCCCATTCTCAAGCTCATGGCTAGAGACCGCAGGCTGTCCAATACTTGTTTGTGAGTCCTCATCTTTTGAGGACTTGTTATGAGTCTAGTATTTTTATGTCTTTTCTTCAGTACTTAGAGTTAGCTGGGGTCTTGTCCCAGCAACTCATTATGACAGTATTAGAGGCTTTTCAGACATAGATAGATACTCAGGTTTTCTTGTCTCAGATTGTGATATTCTTATACCTTTATATTATGTTGAGTTAGTGTGTTTACCATCTTAGTTATGCTTCCGCTTTTGTTATCTATGCTAGTGTAGGTTATTGATACGCCCAAATTACACCTCCAAAAGAAGCATAAGGCGATCGTTGTTCAAATATAGAACCTAACCAAGGTTAGGGTCAATCCCACAGAGAATATGGTAGGATCTCGGTCAACTGTGTGTATTCGTGCTATTAGTCATCTTATTTCCTTAAAAGGGGGGTTTTAAGTAACAGTTAATGTTTGTAAATTAGTAAGTAAGAAGAAATCAACAAGTATCAATATTGTTGTGATTCAGAGAGAAAGATGGACTAGGATTGTGTTCCCCATGAGTTCATAACGTTGTAGGTATTGTACTAGCAATCTATTCTGGTGCTTAGCATGCAAGATCGTGAAGTTAGGTTCACTTAAATGGTTGATCCCCTAGATAGATGAATTTCACCACACAACTTGGTCCGTCTACGGGTGTATGCTTTACTAACCCTTATCTTTGACCCCACATTAGCTATTTATGGACAATTTCAAGCTAATAGATGAGGGTTGATAGCCTCAAATCTCCGTTGTAACTAATCTTTTCCCCATTTGTTACCTCCTTGGTCTGGCAAGTATGAATAAGGCGAGTTCTAACATTGGCCACTATTAAAAAGCAATCAAAGCAAAGGGAAGAACAATACATGCATAAACACCGTCCTAGAATTGCTAAGTTCTTTGCCTACTTTGTTAATCTGTCATGCTTCCCACAACCCTAGTTGTTGATTTAGCTACTCATGTCCATAAGTAAACAATCAGAGGTTGTTGAAGAATTCATAATCATAAACTTACGAGAAGAAGTAAAGAAATCCGAAAACATGAATAATTGAAGAAGAATCAAGAATCAAGAACCAATGAATATGTTAATCTCTCAAAACCAAGAATAAATCAATACCAAGTGTTTACGAATATGTTTCCTACCAAATATAAAGCATAAAAACGTATATAAAACCTAGGAAGAGTATTTATAGACATCACAAATTCTATCCTTAACAAACTAGGAGAACTAGAGTTGGCAGGTGTCACGACCCAACTACCGGGCCGTACGGGCACCTACTCTAAACACCTAGATAGGAGAACCCTTACCACCCGATCCAACAGGTAATGCGGAAAATAAAGTAAACATAAGAAAATAACCCTTTTTAATACAAGAAGAACTGTTTACAACTTGAAAACAAACCCTCCCTAGGAACTAGTCTAAATAGGTACAAGAGCTTCTACAGGAGAATTACAAGAATTAAAAGGAGACACAGCTTCCACCATGAAAACGAAGAGTAGAAGCTGCTGGAGATCACCATTGTCCTGTACCTAAGAAACATCACTGATCCTGCAACCAGACTATACTCAAAAAGGTATAGCAAGAGTAGTATCAGTACAAATAACACGTACTGGTAGGCATCATTGGTCGATTCAAATCCACCGCATACCATCATATAAGAAAATCAAGAGAAAATATGCAATAAATTACAAGAACTCGCCTTCCATCTTCTACCTTTACCTCCGTACTATTACCACTACAAACCTGTATGTTTAGCCCCTGAGCCTTTCTAACTGGCTCCGCTGTCAACTCCACAACAGGGAGACTCTGTACTATCCCATCCTGGTCCAACGTAACACTAGGACTTTCCCACAATCACATTAACACTAGGACCTTCCAGGTCACGCTTAGTTCTAAGACTTCCCAAGTCACACTTAACACTAGACTTCCCAAGTCACCCATCTTATGAACTACTATAAGCACCTCAGTGGTTCCAGTCTCAATAATCAGGTATACTATCAGCCTCTGCTAGCCAGTTGAGAGACAACCTACAAAAATCATGATTTACCACCCTGACTCAAATAAAGATCCTAAGTAACCACCTTGACCCTTATACCTTAGCCAAACAATGGGTTACCTGTGAGTCCTGCGTATTCAACCATCAAGGTTTCTTACCCTTGATACCCCACCGGTTCAGGCACTCACAAAATACTAGCCTTGTTTCACTAACTCAGTCAAACCTGACTCTCTAGAAACCTTAGTCCCTCCAAGCTCACCCATCTTGGACCCGTCAAGCAATAAGCCCCACAACCCCTAGTCTTGTGACCAACTAGCCCAGAAATCACCGCTAATCGACATGTCACTCTTACCCAAAATGGGAATTACAAGGGTACGACATTAACCTAATATTACCAAATGATATGAAATAACCAAGTCCATATGACTATCAATAAGACCCCCAGTCAACAATGGGACTCAACAACCATATAAGTCATGCCCGACTATGCAAGTAACCAGACCACATATAATTATGTCACAGCTTACAAGCAACTCGGACCACCCAAGGATCCCTAGGATATTGTTTATGGCATTTAACATGCAACCCCAGCTTACTCAAGAACTTACCTGAACACTTACACATACTAGCCCAGCCACTCAAGGACCAGTATATATGTCAAGTAACAATAAATCCCGGCCCTCTCAAGGAACCAACATGTAAAGAATATCAATAGCAGATAAGCTCGGTTCACTCAAGGAACCAATAAGCAATGAACATCAATAGCAGATAAATCGGTTCTCTTAAGGAACCAACACACATATAGAAATCAATCTCGTACCAGGTGTGGTACCCGAGCCAACCATAATAGAACCTGTACCAGGCGTGGTACCCGAGTCAACCATTATAGAACCTGTACAAGGCCTGGTACCCAAGCCAACGGTTAGTATCCCATACCAGGCGTGGTACCCGAGCCAACCAATGTATATAACCTGTACCAGGCATGGTACCCAAGCAAACCAAATGTCACAAAAATCCAACAGTCAATAATTAAATGAACAGCAACACACTTGTAACACCAACAAGCAATAAACCAAGTTCATTTCACATAATTGACACTTAGACACTTAGACATTCATAAACTCATTCCCCAAACATGCAAGACACATCTAAGTTAAGGTTACATGGATACATATTGCATTTGGAAAACAATACCATCACCTACCCGACAACATGGCTCATAACCTCAATCTTGACAACCCATCCAAAGACTAACTCTCGGGTTACCCTCTAGACACATATAGTCGCAACAACACATCTAGAACCCTTCTTTAAAAACAAATACAATTTAGGGAAAACATCCCCTAACATTGAAACTCCAAGACTTCTTGTTTATTCCATTCCCCTTATTTGAGATCATCCCGAAAACCTACTATGACCAACCACTTATTAATTCACAACATTTCTAGTTCTTCGAAACCTACCCAACAATCTAGTTTTCCTAAATTCTAACATCACACATCAATTAACAAATACAAATAGCCCGGAATGAAATACATTACCCTGACCCCCTCATTCCCCTTCCAAAAATCCAGCCAGACAATACAATATTCCTCCAAGCTCCGTGCTCGAAGGCCTAAACATGAATCCTCCTGTCATTCTATAACAACAATATGAAATAGATACAGGTCTAAGTCTACTCAATGAAAAACCTAGCCTACCTGGATGCCAGGCATCAGCTGCAGAGGTCTGATCAAGAAGAATATGACTCCATAAATGTGTTTCCTGACAGATAACAAGCTTGAAATCCATGATTTTGCTCCTTTTTAGCCAGAATCTCCCCTCCCCATATCTCCAAGTCATTGGAGCAGCCTAGGAGGTTTTTTGGAGAAACCCTTGCCTCATTGAAACTGAAGATGAGAGAATGAAATTAAAAAACTTATTGTTGAGTTTTCTGGTCCCGTCATCCCGCTATAGCAGCCCAATCCCGCTATAGCGGTACCACTATAGCAGTAGCCGCCTTCTATAGCAGTTGACCACCTTGACTTCCGCTATAATGGGAATTTCTCGGTTATAGCGGTCATCATTGTAGCGCAGTGTCAACCTCTATAGGGATTGACATAGGACAGAACCTCAGAAAGTCCCCCAAAGTTGCCCATTTTACAACACACTTCAAAATCCTGACATTTTGAACCAACCCTTTCATGTCAACTTCGATATCGGGAGTTCTGTCACCTGAATTCACTTCCAAAATATCCTATGGACTCTCTAACACCTTAGCTAACTGAAAACTTAGCTCAACCTTAGACATTTTATCCAATCCTTTCCCGGATCGCCCTAGACCTTACCTCGCTTAGGAAACATCTGAGACAAGCCTAGCCAAAATTTCCAACTCCCCAACCCGGAAGTTTTTCTAACCCGCCCTTCGCACGAATAGCTCACCCATAACAAGGTGCCTTTTAATAATGGCTAAACAGGTCATTACAACAAATACCAATTTACCCATCATTCATCCCTAAACGGTCTCTAAGGCAGAAGAAAAGAACGATCCAGTCCCTTGAACCTTAACGCTCTACCATGATAGCGTAATTATAACCTTATGAAAACCACTGAAATTTCCAAATCCCTTGGTGTACCCAACCTCAATCAAAAATTACTTCGATCCTGCTCTGTCAAGGAATTCCTTCCTTTGAGCTACACTAGGCCAATAAGAGTACTCCTCCCCGAGTGCCCAAAGAAATTTGGGGCCTCGTTGAAACATCAAAGCAAAACAAATTCAACTAATGAACAAAAACAATTTTCCATGCCACGAGGACTAGATCCCACTATGGACCCTTTTTCCGCTATACCCAAAGTTCTACTAACTCGAACTCCATTTCAAAAGTTTTTTACTGTCACGACCCAACCTACCGGGCCATGCGGGCGCCTACTCTAATTACCTAGATAGACAAACCCTACCCACTCGTCCAACAGGTAACATGCGAAATTAAACTAGACCATCAAATTAAGCCATCTTTATACATAACTGAAATCCTTTCTTTACAAAAATCCTGTTCAGAAATAGGCTACATAAGAAATTGCGGAAAAATTCTTTACAACATTTTAAAAGCACCCTCCCCTAGAATCTAATCTAAACAGGTACAAGAGCTACTACCAGATGATACAAAGAGATAAAAGACCCAACTTCCGCCATGGAAAACGAGGACATAAGTTGCTGGAGATCTCATCACCGCGAACCTATGAAACATCACAAACTTGCAACCATACTATACCAAAAGGTATAGCAAGAGTAGAGTCAGTACAAACACACGTACTGGTAGGCATCATCGGTCAACCCGAATCCACTCCTACCATCATATAAGAAAAACAGGAAATACATGACCGAAATTAAATAACTTGGTTTCCACCCCCACATTCTTCTGCTGCCAACTCCCTTATTCTCAAGTCTTCCGAGTCACGCTAAGCTTAGACTTCCCAAGTCACACTAACCTTAGACTTCCCAGGACACACAACCTTAGACTTCCAAAGCCTTACTTTATCCCCGATTTCCCAAGTCACCTTACCCTTCACAGATGTCCCTGTTTATACCTGGACTACCCTTCCCTTACCTAAGTCCACTGTTCTAACTATCCTTTCGACTAAGCCCGGCTAACTGCCCAACTCAACCACTTATACTCGTAACATTTCTCACCAGGGTCCAACCCCCCACGGAACTCTAGTAAACCTTCTAATAAATGTGCAATAGCCAGGACCACCACCCAGACTCTCAGTCTATCCACCACATGCAATCCACCCAGCAACTCTTGCTATGTTTAATGAAAACCCTAGAGTTACCTCTAATCCCCTTATTGTACATGACCCGGACCCTCCAAGGATCCCCTTAACCACACCCAAGTGTCCAACCTGCTACCCCGGTCTACACCAAGACCACCCCTGAGCTCAGCAATCATAATTAACCCCTGACGTCCCTTAGTACACTTATTGACAGCAACTCCTAAACTTAGGCCTCTTCCACATAGTCCGGATCCACCCTTGGATCCCCCTTCTAGACTACACACATGCACCTTGAAATCAACCCGGCCTAAACCAAGACCAACACAATATCGATGAACAACCCGGCCTAAACCAAGACCAATCACAGAAGTTATATAGAAATTTCCGGCCACTTAAGGACCACCAAACAATAGCACCTTTAACTAGACAACCCGGTCCACTCACGAAACTGATACCAATTATTACATCCAGTAAATAACCCGGTCCACTCACGGAACCAATACAACCAATGCAATACAATATTCAATGAAACAATGCAAGATGCAATAAAGTAAACCCGTACCAGGCATGGTACCTGTGCCAACCGAATGATATACCCGTACCAGGCGTAGTACCCGTGCCAACCATTTTGTTATACCCGTACCAGGCGTGGTACCCGATCCAACCAAATGTCAACAACCACAGTCAATATATGAACACACACAACTTGTAAAACCAACAAGTAAACCGTTCAATCACAGACTGTAAACAGGAACCTAGACATTCCACACAAATTCCCTACGTAATGTAATGCATACAATCACTTAGACATGAGTACATCAATATACACATTTACAGAAAATCATGAGCCATCACCTACCCCTTTCCGGGTACAACTATGAACCATTAATTCCCGTCCAAAGACTATTTCTCGGTTCACCCTTTTCCTTTTAACATGTAACTAGCAATTTCCCTTTTTAGATAAACACACAAGCATGCAACACGCTTCCCTTTTCTAACCTTAGTCAGACCGCCGCTAAGCCTCAAGCAATAAACATTCCTGAAACCCCACCTAGGAGCTTTCTATTCTCGTTTCCCGTGCTCCTAAGCACTTCTCCGATTTCCTGAACCTTCCCGACACGCTAGTCCCTCAACCCATCATTTTATCATATCAATATGAATAAATTGAACACATAATAACATTCACAAGACCAGCTATTCCGTACATCCTAGAAATAACACAACCAATTCTGAACCGCCAGACTCCATACTCGTAGGCCTAAAACATAGATTCTCCATTTATACTATACAACAAGTAGAAAGTAAACAGGTCTAACTACTCATGAACACATAGCCTACATGGATGCCAGCAGCTGCAATGATACATTTCCGGTAACATGGTTGCGTCCAACTGACCCGTGATCCTGGAATCTGCTGTCCCACGTCCCTTTAGCCATGACCTTTTCTCCTCATGATTTCCCAGCCTTGGAGCAGCATGGGAGGGTTTTTGGAGGAACCCTCGTATGTTGCCCAACTAAGGAGATGAGACTTTTTAATAAAATTCCATCACAGGTTCTGCCTCCCGTAGCTCTGCTATAGCGGTCTGCCTTAATGCGACAGCGGTGCCGCTATAGCAGAATAATTACCGCTATAGCAGTGTGATGTCATCCCAGATTGTTTTTGAAAATCAGAATTTTTTCATGACGTCACCCTATTTATTTTGAAAGTATTTTTAACCATTTTCCCCAAATTTATGGAAATAAAAAAAATTAACATAACGACGGACCCAGTCATTACAACAGATACTAATTTACCCATCGTTCATCCCCGAATGATCCAAAATTAAATCAGAGGAGAGAAACTGACCCGAGATTCTCACTGTCCCAAGTGACTGCATAATTATAGGACCTACGCAAGTTGTCGAACCTTCCCTTTACAAGTCTAACCGACTAAAGGAAAATCTATTATTACCTCATCTCAATAAAGAATTTATGAGCCTCACAAGGACTATCACACATGTCTCCATCCCGAGCACCCAAGAATTCTGGGGCCTCGTGTCATATTGGATTGGATGAATTTGAAAAGACCCGGGAGAACTTTTACCCGTACCCAACTGACTAGTCATCCGCTGTAGCGGATAATTCACTGCTATAGCGGTCCCTCTATCGCGGATAGCTGACCGCTATAATGGTTGACAGCATAATGAAATTGGGGAGAAATGGATTTCTCTTCCATTCTCCCCATATTCCACTCAAACACTATACTTTCTCTCCCGATCATCCCACTTCCAACGTTAAAAATTTCCAGGTATTAATCGTACTTATTCTCTCCTTTACTCCCTACACTAATTTGTACATGAATGTGGTAGAATTTTAGGAACTTGTAGCATAATTGAAGTGGGTTTGGACTTTAACTTTTGGTTGGATTTCTGTCGGATTCCCGAAGCATGGATGCTTCCCTTACATTTACAATGCCTCTAAGGCATTCTGGGCATAAGGATTATACTAATATTGGCCAAAAATGGGTGGGGAAAGTGAAAGGTTGTTTCTTGAACAAAATAGTGATTCGGGCGGATTTTAGGGGTTATTATGCCCAAATTTTTGTAGAAACTAGCAATGGGGTACTTTGGGTAGGTAGATCTGGTCTTGGAATGACAAAATCAGAGTTTTGGACCAAAGGGCGCCATTGATGCACCCCTGGAAGATCTGGAATGATGAAGACCGCTATAGCAGTAGGGTTTCGCTATGGCATTCCTGCTACAATGGACATTTCACCACTATAGCGGTGCCGCTATCGCGGATGCACCACCCGCTATAGCGGAAGGCTGCAAACTAGTGGCCTTCCCAAGTTACACTTAGAAAAATCTTCCTCCTCCTTTTCGTGTCCTGTTACTCTTTTAATACCATTTCGTTCTTACCCTTGCAGGATAACACAATGGCTGAACAGCAAGCGCCTGAATACTACTATAAGCGATTCTGCGACGAAGCTAGTCAGGAAAGGCTCAGAGATTACCGAAGGCTTAGCTTCTGCTATGAGAGAGGTTGTCGCATGACTGGAATAGATGGAAAAGCAGCTAATTTCCAATATCGGGTCAGAAAGTTCGGGTGGGAAACTTTGCTAGTGGATCCTCCTCCCGCATTAACCGGCTGGGTGCGAGAGTTGTATACCATTCTCCCTACGGTCCACTGGAGTGAGCCAAATCCTACCATCCGGCTATGGGGGGTGGATGTTCCAGTGGATGCCCGGACCATCAATGAGGTGCTAGGGGTTCCCCACATCTCAAATGCGGCGTACATGGCTAAGTCTCGACTGTGGGACATGACCTGGTTGAGAGATACTCTGGTGGACCCTGCATCCAAGGACAAGGTCTACTGGGTCAGCCCAAAGGGTATTACTAGTGCCTATTTCTCCTCCGAGGCTAGGATGTGGATGAATTTGGAGTCCCAGAGGATCCGTCCGTCAGGAAATTAAACCGACGTGACCTATGCCCGAGCTTTGGTGATCATTTGTGCCATGCAGGGAATTATTATGAATGTGGGGGAGCAGATCATCTCGGAATGGAAGAGCTTCTATACTGGCCCCAGGAAGGGCCCTTATCTACTCGGGCTGGTTTCGGAGCTGTGCAGGAGAGTTAGTATGCCTCAGGACCACACCGATGCAGAGGTGGCCAAGGATGAGCCCTTTGACCCAGTCCAGGTGAAGGACATTTCCAAGAAGAAGATAAAGGTGGGTGAGGCAGGGAGCAGTCAGCCAGTGGAGGAGGCCGGCGATGATGATGAGGAGGAGATACCCCTACCCCTTCCCAGCCCCAGCCCTATCCCCTGATCTCTAGAGCCCAGTTGGAGGAAAACCTAGCAGCTGTCCGAAGGTTCATGGAGGATCCTAACGCTGGCGGTGCAGCCCCTCACCCAACCACTCAGGAACATGCAGCACTCCGAAGGGAGTTAGAAGAGGAGAAAAGGAAGAGGCGCTCCTGGGACCGTATCTTTGCCCAGATGTGGAAGACCATAAAGGTCATGTTCTCCTGTGTTGCCCCTAGTCAGGAGCTCCCCACCCTCGAGCCCGAGGACATGCAGGAGTTCCCTTTCCTGAGCGCGGATGGTTATGCCGCGATAGCGGTCCCGCTATAACGGACATTTCACCGTTATAGCGGTCCCGATGGTACTGTACAAAAAAATTTGATTTTTCAGCTAAAAGCACTCATCCCCCTTCCCGGTTTCCACTGTCCCAACCTGTAAGTCCCGCCATGGTCTTAAACCACCATCAAGACCACTCCTAGCACTGAATGCATTAAAAAAAAGTATATCACGTCATAAGAATATCAAAATTTATAAGGGTTTCACAATAATCAATTGTTTTCTGGTAATAATTTCCTGCCATTACACACTAATGACTCTTGTTCCCATGGTTCCCAACCAAAATTTTGACTGCCCTGAAGCCGAAGCTTCCCTACAGTCCAAGCCACCAATCCCTTACCATCTTAATCGATGATAAGCCCTTTTAACACGTAGTACCCCTTTTTCAAATAAAGACAATTAACAGACTACCACAGTCTAAGGCACACCGACTTTTCCACTTACGGACCTTCCGTAGACTCTGCATGCACACCAATTGAAAATTCCACACACATTCCAATCAAGTCACATAGGATTGTACACACAATAATTTAAATTTCCAAGTCTCAATACAAGCAAATTATGACCAAATCAATTCACAAGTTTCACCTTCATTGTACCATGGATGGCCATTAGTCGGTTATCCATGTTTGTCAGAGCCTCTCAGGCCAGATACCAATTGGAACCTTCCCGGTTCTAATTCATCTTGCTTGTCCTATCGTAACTGAGGTACGGAGACCTCCCTTACCTTGTTGAGATACTAATTGGAATCGAGAGATACCATTGGACCCAACCCACACAAGCAAGTACGAACTGCACAAAAGAATGAAAGAAGGGTGACTATTCTTAGAATGCCATATAGTTCCCCAAAAATTAGATGTCGATGTCACACACCAATCCATAGGACCCTATTCAACATTTTGCTCTTGTACTGGGAGACCGGTAACTTAGGCCCTGATACCATCTGTCATGACCTAACCTATTGGGCCGTGCGGGCGTCTAATCTAATCACCTAGATAGACAAACCCTTCCCACCCGTCCAACAGGTAACATGCGGAATTAAAGTAGACCATCAACTTAAGCCATCTTTATACATAACTGAAATCCTTTCTTTACAAAAATCCTGTTCAGAAATAGGCTACATAAGAAATTGCGGAAAAAATCTTTACAATATTTAAAAAAACACCCTCCCCTAGGATCTAGTATAAACAGGTACAAGAACTACTACAAGATGACACAAAGAGATAAAAGACCCAACTTTC
Source organism: Jaltomata sinuosa (assembly GCA_003996215.1). Classification (NCBI taxonomy): domain Eukaryota; kingdom Viridiplantae; phylum Streptophyta; class Magnoliopsida; order Solanales; family Solanaceae; genus Jaltomata; species Jaltomata sinuosa. Next base: position 81,376 of record QJPP01004131.1, read on the forward strand.
TCTATGGAAAACGAGGACAAAAGTTGCTGGAGATCTCAGCGTCGCGAACCTATGAAACATCACCAACCTGCAACCAGACTATACCAAAAGGTATAGCAAGAGTAGAGTCAGTACAAACACACGTACTGGTAGACATCATCGGTCGACCCGAATCCACTCCTACCATCATATAAGAAAAATAGGAAATACATGACCGAAATTAAATAACTTGGTTTCCACCCTAACGTTTTTCCGCTGCCAACTCCCTCATTCTCAAGTATTTCGAGTCACGCTAAGCTTAGACTTCCCAAGTCACACTAACCGTAGACTTTCGAGGTCACACAACCATAGACTTCCAAAGCCTTACCTTATTCCCGACTTCCCAAGTCACCTTACCCTTCACAGATGTCCATGTTCATACCTGGACTACCCTTCCCTTAACTAAGTCCACTGTTCTAACTATCCTTCTGACTTAGCCCGGTTAACAGCCCAACTCAACCACTTATACTCGTAACATTGCTCACTAGGGTCCAACCCCCCACGGAACTCTAGTAAACCTTCTAATAAATGTGCAATAGCCAGGACCACCACCCAGACTCTCAGTCTATCCACCACATACAATCCACCCAGCAACCCTTGCTACGTTTAATGACAACCCTAGAGTTACCTCTAATCCCCTTATTGTACATGACCCAGACCCTCCAAGGATCCCTTTAACCACACCCAAGTGTCCAACCTGCTACCCCGGTCTACACCAAGACCACCCCTTAGCTCAGCAATCATAATTAACCCCTGACCTCCCTTAGTACACTTATTGACAATAACTTCTGAACTTAAGCCTCTTCCACATAGTCCGGACCCACCCCAGGATCCCCCTTCTAGACTACACACATGCACCTTGAAATCAACCCGGCCTAAACCAATACCAACACAATATCGATGAACAACCTGGCCTAAACTAAGACCAATCACAATAGTTATATAGAAATTCCCAGCCACTCAAGGACCACCAAACAATAGCACCTTTAACTAGACAACCCGGTCCACTCACGAAACTGATACTAAGTATTACAGCCAGTAAACAACCCGATCCACTCAGGAAACCAATACAACCAATGCAATACAATATTCAATGAAACAATGCAAGATGCAATAAAGTAAACCCGTACCAGGCATGGTACCTGTGCCAACCTAATGATATACCCGTACTAGGCGTGTTACCCATGCCAACCATTTTGTTATACCCATACGAGGCATGGTACCCGAGCCAACCAAATGTCAACAACCACAGTCAATATATGAACACACAGAACTTGTAAAACCAACAAGTAAACCGTTCAATCACAGACTGTAAACAGGAACCTAGACATTCCACACAAATTTCCTAAGCAATGAAATGCATACAATCACTTAGACATGAGTACATCAATATACACATTTATGAAAAATGATAAGCCATCACCTACCCCTTTTTGGGTACAACTATGAACCATCAATTCCCGTTCGAAGACTATTTCTCGGTTCACCTTTTTTCTTTTAACATAAAAACTAGAGATTTCCCTTTTTAGATAAACACATATGCATGCGACACTCTTCCCTTTTCTAACCTTAGCCAGACCGCCGCTAAGCCTCAAGCAATAAACATTCTTGAAACACCACCTAGGAGCTTTCTATTCCCGTTTCCCATGCTCCCAAGCACTTCTCCGATTCCCTGAACCTTCCCGACACGCTAGTCCCTCAACCCATCATTTTATCACGTCAATATGAATAAATTGAACACATAATAACATTCACAAGACCAACCATTCCGGACATCCTAGAAATAACATAACTAATTTTGAATCCGCCAGACTCCGTACCCGGAGGCCTAAAACATGGATTCTTCATTTATACTATACAACAAGTACGGAAAGTAATCAAGTCTAACTACTCATGAAAACCTAGCCTACCTGGACGCTAGCAGCTGTATTGTTGTGTTTCTGGCTCCGTGGTTGCATTCCCGGCTGACCCGTGATCCTGGAATCCATTGTCCCGCGTCCCTTCAGCCATGACCTCTTCTCCTCATGATTTCCAGCCTTGGAGCAGCATGGGAGGGTTTTTGGAGGATCCCTCATATGTTTCCCAACTGAGGAGATGAGACTTTTTAATAAAATCCCATCACAAGTTCTGCCTCCCGTAGCTCCGCTATAGCGGTCCGCCTTACCGCGATAACGGTGCCGCTATAGCGAAATAATTACCACTATAGCGGTGCCACGTCAGCCAAAATTCTTTCCAAAAATTAGAATTTTTTCATGACGTCACCCTATTTTTTTCGAACGTATTTTTAACCATTTTCCCCAAATTTACGGAAATAAAAAAAAATTAACATAACGACGGACCCGGTCGTTACATCTATGGGATACTATGCCCCTCGCATATCATGATATCACCTCATTCCTATCAACCACTACACCCGAGACATCAAGTATCTCTAAATCACACAACATCAAAATTCCATTGGAACCCATCCTCGCCTAAGATTTTTGTCAACTCTCATCTTAGGGAGAATTCTACCCAGGCACTTGCACCCTAACCAATGCTATAACGAGCGCACCCCCTCTACTCAATGAGCAGTAACACCAGGTACTATCATGGTTACCAAGAGGGATATGACTGATCAAGAAACCATCTACTAACCCCATTCCCTCAACCGGCCCTACTACTAAGGATCATTGACCATGAATAAGTTAACTTATTTCAAATTCTCCACAATTCCAGTATACTCTTCCCAAGAGCTATGATTAATCAAAACATTTTCATAGAATAAGCCTATGAGCAGTGTCTCACACTTCTTAGTCAATTATGTGTTATTTTGCCAAATACAGCATGAGCTACTATTCCCACCCATGGACAATCTTAATTCTACCAATGCCTAAAAACTTGGTTCCACCATAATCTCATGTTTTTACTTACTAACACCCATTATTTTTCCCTTTTTAATCACTACCCTTTTCTTTTCATACCCCATACTTCTCACTTACCTCTATAATAGCCCCCTCAACTTAGGCAATTTGCCTCAGTTAAGGTAAACAATGTCCAAGGAGGAACCAGGGCCAAACTGAAGGTTCATAGAAAACAGGGAAGGTGAATAGGCTAAACAACAAAAAGGGTCAATTTTGGCTCAAAATCAGGGATCAAAGGATATTCAATTCATTTTGATGGTCATTTAGACTAAGTGGACTATTTCAAAAATGGCCTATGATTATTTACTAAACAACTATCCTACAGCCTAGGCAAGACTAACCAGGTAAGTTTTGGGTTGGCACACAATACAAGAACAGTACAAATGCAGCTCACACTTACATGGCACAGAGTCAACCAACCAATTGCTAACTTGTCAGGTTCATGCCCTAGCTTAAACCAATCATTACATCGATAATCATAATGTCATGTACAGAGTCATAGCAGTCAGTCTATCAAAATGGTAATCATGTCACACAAAATTTTTGAGGGGTCTCCATTTTTTAGTCAAAAATCAATTTCAAAATTAGACCATAGAGTGCGCTAAGTTCCTATTCTTCTTTTAATACACACAACCTATCTAAATATATTGGTTCAATAGAAATAAAGATCCTCGGGGAAAGAACACAGCAAGAAAACCCCAAGGATCCGGATACCTCAAAAAGGTACCCTCTTTGGGTTGCCTCCCAAGTAGTGCTTGATTTAATGTTGCGGCACGATGTGGGTTGTCTTGGCTACTCAGACTTTGCCAAAGACACCCATCAAAAACACACGGACTAGCTGCCCCAAAACCAACTATTTTCCTATTCGTTACCTACTTGGTCCAGCAAGTAAGAATAAGGCGAGTTCTAATGTTGGTCATCGTTAAAAAGAAATCAAAGTCAAGGTAAGAACAATACATACATACACACCATCCTAGAATTGCTAAGTTCTTTGCCTACTTTATTAATCTATCATGGTTCCCACAACTCTAGTTGTGGATTTAGCTACTCATATTCATAAGTAAACAATCAGAGGTTGTTGAAGAACGTGATTATAAACTTACAAGAAGAAGTAAAGAAATTCAGAAACTTGAATAATTGAAGAAGAATCAAGAATCAAGAACCAATGAATGTGTTAATCTCTCAAAACCAAGAACAAATCAATACCAAGCATTTACGAATATGTTTCCTACAAAATATAGAGCATAAAAACATAAAAGAAAACCTAGGAAGAGTATTTATAGATATCACAAATCCTATCCTAAACAAACTAGGAGAACTAGAGTCGGCATGGATCACGACTTGGTTGATGACCTGTCATATCAGATGACGGTTTGTGGTTTGCTGAAGTCAACCATGGTCTTGAAGAGTCATCATTGCCTATTGGGAGAACCATGGGTCATGAAATCATTCTATGGTTCGTCGACTGACGCGTGGTTTTAGACTCCATTATTTTATCCCTCTGATAAATAACCACGATTTCCACAGGATAATTTATGGTCTGAAACTACGGTTCATGAAGTGACTCATTTTTCCTGCTTTTGTTTTTGCATGTTTGCAGGTTCACCTATTCTATGAGTAACAGGACTGGTCGTGGTTTGGAACAATGACTCATAGACTAACTCGTGATTTTTGCCTATGATTTTGCACTCCTACTAAACTTTTTCCATGACTGACAACACGGATCTGTGGTTCCAAACCACGGACTGTCAATCCTCCCGTAATCCTTTTAGTCGTCACTTTTTCAGTATAAATTTTAGCACTTTGGCTATGGAACCTGTTCTCTTGCACACTTAACAAAAACCATTAAATCCACCAAAAAATGCCAAAGAACATGCAATAATCCTAAGTATTAAGCGTCAAAATTGACGTGAATCCATGGCACATTGGTTATACTAAGACCAAGGTTTAACTTGGGATCACTTGTGGTCTTGGGTCCTGTGTTATGTCTAGGGGTAGCCTTGGAGTGTGAAAAACTTGGTATCAGAGGATCAGGTTCAAGAGTCCTAGGGTGTCTGAAAGCCGCATTTAGTAGAGTCTCTTTTATGGGTGTAAAGTGCGCCACACTTTGAGAGCAAAGCTACGAGATGTTTTAGGGAAATTTCACTTCTTTCATGATTAATATCATGCGATAGAGTTTGAATCTATTACTCCTCTAATCTGATCTTCATGCATTTCAGATTATGCCTCCCCGCCATGCCATGCCTCATAGAGCCAACACCTGAAATGCTAATCCTCCGGTTCCAGACCACGAGGTCACTAATGCGGAGTTCGAGAATGCCATTCAGATGCTAGCACATGCGATGTCCAATCAGGCCAATCAATAAGCACATATTCCTGATAACCCTCATGGTAGGGGAGTTGTTGCTAGGGTTCGAGACTTCATCCATATGAACTCGCCTGAGTTTTTGGGGTTTAAGGTTGGCGAAGACCCACAAAATTTCATGGATGAAGTGAAGAAGATTTTGGAGGCGATGCAGGTGGTTGGTGTTGATGGTGTTGAGCTAGCTTCCTACCAGCTCAAGGATGTGGCTCACATTTGGTATACTCAGTGGAAGAATGCTAGAGGTAGGGATGTGCTTCCTATGACTTGGGAGTGCTTTGAGGGAGCGTTTCTTGATTGGTTCTTCCCTAGGGAGTTGAGAGAGGCTAAGGCTAAAGAGTTTATGAATTTAAGGCAAGGCTCTATGTCGGTTCAAGAGTATGGGTTGAGGTTCACTCAGCTTTCTCGATATGCTCTTTCATGGTGGCTGATCCGAGGGATCGGATGAGTAAGTTCATTATGAGGTGTCAGACTTGGTGAAAAAAGAGTGCAGGTCTGCTATGCTTTGGGGGGACATGGATATCTCTAGGCTTATAACTCATGCTCAGCAGATTGAGAGAGATAAGTTGAAGGAAATAGCAAGGGAGAACAAGAGGGCCAGAACAGATTTGGCTTTTAGTCATCAGAGGTCTGGAGGCAGACATCATTCTTTATTTCAAAAGAGGTCATCAGGACCCGTTCCTTCATCAGCTAGTGCTTCTACTCAATACCCCAGGCCTAGGCATGATCAGACAGGTAGAGGATCAGGTTCGCAGTCTCAGGGAAGTGTTGTAAAAGGGGTTTCCTACCATGTTTGCAACAACTGTGGAAAGAGCCACCCTGGAGAGTGCCTCTATGGCACAGGTGTATGCTTTGGATATGGTCATGTTAGTCATAGGGTCAAGGATTTCCCTTAAGTCAAGAAAGGACATGGGAGGTGGCAGGACTCAGTCTACCTCACCAGCTCTAGCAGGTCGTCCAGTTTAGTAGGGTACCACTTCTGGTTTAGGTGGGGGTCAGTGCCAGAATAGTCTTTATGCTATGTCATCTCGCCAGGATCAGAAGAGTTCCCCAGATGTTATCACTGGTATGTTGCAAGTCTTCACTCTTGATGTTTATGCTTTGTTGGATCCCAGAGCTTCCTTATCTTTTGTGACCCCTTATGTTGCTTGCAAGTTCAAAGTCAGTCCTGAACAACTCTTAGAACCCTTTTGTGTTTCCGCTATGATTGGTGAGTCAGTACTAGCCAAGAGAATTTACAAAAATTTCCCTATCTCAGTCCTTCAAAGAGTCACCTCAGCTGATCTAGTAGAGTTGGAGATGACTGATTTTGATGTTTTTCTTGGTATGGATTGGTTGCATGCATATTATGCCTTGGTTGATTGATGTACCCGAGTAGTCAGTTTTAAGTTTCCAAATGAACCTATCTTAGAGTGGCAGGGTAGTCCTCTATCCTCAAAGGGTCATTTCATATCCTATACCAAAGCTAGGAAGATGATTTCTAAGGGTTATGTTTATCATATGTTCAGGTTATGGATTCGGAGTCCAAAACCCCATCTCTCCAGTCAGTTCCTATTGTAAATACATTTCCTGAAGTTTTTCCTGAGGATCTATCCAGAGTCCCTCCCGAGCGAGAGATTGACTTTAGGATAGACCTTCTCCCAACTACGCAACTTATATCTATTCCTCCCTACAAAATGGCTCTAGCGGATCTTAAGGAACTGAAAGATCAATTGAAAGACCTTCTTAATAAGGGTTTTATCAGACCCAACATCTCTCCATGGGGTGCTCCAGTCCTATTCATGCATAAGAAATATGGTTCTCTCAAAATTTATATTGACTACTGTCAGTTGAACAAGGTCATAATCAAGAATAAATATCCCATTCCTAGGATTGATGACTTGTTCAACTAGCTTCAAGGTGCCATATATTTCTTCAAGATTGACCTCAGATTCGGTTATCATCAACTCAGAGCTAGGAAGTGTGACATTCTAAAGATAGCTTTCAGAACTCGGTATGGTCATTATAAATTTATGATTATATCTTTTGTACTAACGAATGCTTTTGCAGCCTTTATGGACTTGATGAACTGTGTGTTCAAATAGTAGTTGGATATGTTTCTGATTATTTTCAGTGATGATATTCTTATCTACTCTCAGAGTGAGAATGAGCATGCAGAACATTTGAGAGTTGTGTTGCAAACTCTCAAGGATCGACTGTTATTTGCTAAGTTCAATAAGTGTAAATTTTGGATGCAATCTGTTGCTTTTCTGAGTCATATTGTGACTAGAGATGGTATTTGAGTTGATTCATAGAATATAGAGGCAGTAAAGAACTGGCCTAGACCCACTTCCCCGTCTGACATTAGGAGATTTTTGAGTTTGGCTGGCTACTACTAGAGATTTGTGGAAGGATTTTCATTTGTAGTTTCCCCATTGACCAAATTGACTCAGAAGAAGGTTAAGTTTCAGTGGTCGGATGAGTGTGAGAAGAACTTCTAAGAATTGAATACTAGGTTGACCACAGCTCCAGTTTTGGCTCTACTCGAGGGCTTGTATGGATTTTTTTGTGTATTATGATGCTTCTATAATTGGTTTGTATTATTTTTTGATGCAGCGTGGTAAGGTGATCGCCTATGCTTCTAGACAGCTTAATATTCATGAGAAGAACTACCCGACTCATGATCTTGAGTTAGCAGCTATAGTCTTTGCTTTGAAGATTTGGAGATACTACTTGTATGGCATCCACGTGGATGTATTCCCCGATCATAAGATTATTCAGTATGTGTTCACTCGGAAGGAATTGAATCTTCGTCAAAGAAGATGACTTGAGCTTCTTAAGGATTATGATATGAGTGTGCTTTACTATCTGATTAAGGCTAGTGTGGTGGTTGATGCACTTAGTAGATTGTCTATGGGTAGTGTGTCATTTGGTTGAGGATGGAAGGAAGAAGTTGGCCAAGGATGTTCATAGACTTACTCGATTAGGAGTTTGCCTTACGAATTCAGTGGATGGTGGTGTTATCATTCAGAATAGGTCTGAATCATCTTTGGAAGTTGAGGTGAAGGAGAAGCAAGACAGTGATCCTATTTTGCATTAGTTAAAGGGTATAGTTCATCAGCAGAGGGTAGAGGTTTTCTCCCAAGGGGGAGATACTGTGCTTCAATATCAGGGTCGATTATGTATTACTAATATAGATGGGTTGAGACAGAAAATTTTAACATAGGCTCAATGATCCAGGTATTCTATCCACCCGGTGCCACCAAGATGTACCGTGACCTACGAGAAGTCTATTAGTGGAATGGCATGAAGAGGGATATAGAAGATTTTATGGTTAAGTGTCCCAACTGTCAACAAGTGAAGGTAGAACATCAGGGACCGGGTGGTATGACTCAGGATATTGATATTCCTACTTGAAAGTGGGAAGTGATCAATATGGACTTCATTACAGGCTTACCTCGTACTCACAGACAGTATGATTCTATTTGGGTGATTGTCGATAAGATGACCAAGTCAGCCCACTTCTTGGCTGTCAAGACTACTGATTCACTAGAGGATTATGCCAGACTCTACATCCCTGAGATAGTCTAATTGCATGGGGTTCCATTGTCTATCATTTCAGATAGGAGTACTCAGTTTACATCCCAGTTTCGGAGATAGTTTCAAAAGGGTCTTGGTACTCAGGTTAAACTTAGCACAGCTTTTCACCCGCAGATGGATGGTCAGGCAGAGCATACTATTCAGATCTTAAAGGATATGTTGAGAGCTTGTGTGATTGATTTCAAAGATAATTGGGATGATCACTTACCTCTTATTGAGTTTGCCTACAACAACATCTTCCATTCTAACATTCAGATGGCTTCTTATGAGGCACTTTATGGTCGCAGGTGTAGATCTCCTGTTGATTGGTTTGAGGTAGGTGAAGTGGCCTTGATAGGTACAGATTTGGTTCATGAAACTATGGAGAAATTTTAGATTATTAGGGAGAGGTTGAAAATTGCTCAGAGCCGACAGAAATCGTATGGAGACGTAAGGAGCAGAGAATTAGAGTTTGAGGTAGATGATTGGGTATTTCTGAAGGTGTCACCCATGAAGGGTGTGATGAGTTCTAGTAAGAAAGGGAAGCTTAGTCCCCGCTATGTAGGTCCCTACAGGATTCTGAGGAGAGTTGGTAGTGTTTCTTATGAGTTGGAGTTGCCAGCCGATCTAGAAGTGGTTCATCCGGTTTTCCATGTTTCCTTATTGAAGAAGTGTGTTGGTGATTCGACCTTGATTATACCCTTAGAGGATGTATATGTGAAGGACAGCCTCACTTACAAAGAAGTTCCCATTGAGATTCTTGATCGACAGATTCGAAGGTTGAGGAACAAAGAAGTCACTTCGGTGAAAGTCCTTCGGAGGAACCAGTTAGTTGAGGGGGCTACTTGGGAAGCAGAAGCATCCATGAAGGCCAAGTACCCTCATATCTTTCCTTCAGATCCAGTTTCAGCGTGAGGTAATAGTTTCCTCTTTAGTATGTCCCTCTGATTCTATTCCATTAGCTTTTCTCATGATCCTAGCATGCATTCATGTTTTTCAAAGTTAGTTCAGTCATGTTTTGAGTTGGAAACTCAGCCTTCATGCTTGTTCATCGGTTTTTTATGTTTCATTGGTTGGTGTTGCTCGTTTCTATCAGTTTTCCTTAGTCTTCATTCGAGGACGAATGATCCCAAGGGGGAGATATTGTAACACCCCAGAATTTGAACCAGCTTTTAAACTTAGAAACTCTTAAAATTTTAAACCTTCCAAGTATCACAAGCCCATACCACGAGCTATGGACTGAACCACGAGCCGTGGAATGGACTCATGGAAACTGTTCTGCAAATCCATCCTCGGGTCTGAGGACCATGATGGGAGTTCACAAGTCTTAGATGGTTCCACGGGTCATGGAACCTGCTCGTGGAACTCAGACTTAGGGGAGTCTTTTCCTCCAAGAACCACGGGAGATTTCTATGGTCCGTGGATTGATCCATGAGCCATAGACCTCACTTGTGGATCTCATACTCACAGCCTAATATTTGGCACAGGAACCACGACCTCAATCCACGAGTCGTGGTTCCATCTATGGTCCGTGGAAAGGGTCTGTGGAACTTGAAGCCGAGATTTTTAACCAGTTTTTTTCTAGCTTTTACCTAGGGGTATTTTGGTAATTATACACCCTTTTAACTCCTAAGTTAAGTCATTTTGGGCTATTCTAGGAGGGCTTTAACCTCAATTAGCCTAAGTTTTCTCCCAATCTCTCATTCAAGTTCTAAAAGGGGAAAAGAACTCCATTCTCCCGAGCTCCAAGCTAAGGAATTCATCTCTAAGTCTCCATCTCTCAAGTCTTAGATTAAGAAAGCTTCAATTGAGGTATGTGGGTATTCAATAAGGGAATTCTTTCACCCTTATGCCCAAAACCCTAATCTTTTAAATTGATTTTATAAGTCCTCAAGATAGGGTTCTTACCCAATTCTCATGGGATTTTATAAAGTGACTTTTCTCATGATTCTTCTATAAAATCTAATTCTAAATTGCATGATTTTGAATGGGTTTTTACAAGTGAATTCCTACTCATAAATTGAAGGCCAAACTTAGCCAATTTTGCATGCATGGATTGATTTAAGCAAATTGGCATATTTTATAGCATAACCTCATGGATTTCAAGCTTTATTGCATGCCTAGTTTCTATTTTTATGAAATTGTATGTGATTATAAAATTGAACTAGTGTCATACAAACTGTTAAAATATGAATCATTATGCAAGACAGGACATCCCGATGTGCCATCAATACGCATGAATGATTTCCAAAAATAAGGTTTATGAGTATTATGAAGATCTGGGTTGTAAACATGAATATGAACAAGTTTTGACATCTAGATATGTCACATGAATGTGAGACTTATGATATATTTTGGGAGTAGTATTAAGCACCGAGCGATGAGGGTTCTAGATAACTCAAGTCCAAAACTACGTTGCCACATAGGTTTCCCTTTGTGGATTATGATAGGATTCTTATAAACATGGTTCTAACCTTGGCTAGTTAGGACAACCTTTTTCAGTATGAGTGCATGATACTGGACTCCATGTAGCTCATTATGGTTTAATGTCGGTTAAGAGAAATTCCTGTATGAATGTTTTCAAGCTATTAAGTTATATGATATTCTATTTTGAAGTTTGACTTCTATTACATGTTCCATACTTAAACTACGATACTTACTTATGATTTCTCTTATTATGGACTAACTCAGTTTTAAGCATGTTTTACCATGTTATTGCATAAACTCGCATATTCAGTACATTCCATAGTATTGACGTATATTCTTGTGCTGCATCTTATCATAACGCAGATTCAGGCTCCTATTCTCAGGCTCATGGCTAGAGACTGCAGGCTATCTAGTACTTGTTGGTGAGTCCTCATCTTTTGAGGACTAGTTATGAGTCTACTATTTTGATGTCTTTTCTTCAGTACTTAGAGTTAGTTGGGGTCTTGTCTCAGCAACTCATTATGACAGTATTAGAGGCTTTTCAGATATAGATAGATTATTGAGTTTTCTTGGCTCAGATTGTGATATTCTTAGACCTTTATATTATGTGAAGTTAGTGTATTTACCATCTCAGTTATGCTTCCTCTATTGTTATCTATGCTTGTGTAAGTTATGCTAAGACCAAGGGTTATCTTGGGATCACTTGTGGTCTTGGGTTTCGTATTACATCTAGGAGGTAGCCTCGAGGCATGAACAATATTTATTACATATTGGTTCCTTGAGTGAATCGGGCTTATCTGCTATTGATGTTCATTACATGTTGGTTCTTTCAATGAATCGGTCTTATCTGTTATTGATATTCATTACATATTGGTTCCTTGAGTGAACTAGGCTTATCTGTTATTGATGTTCATCACATTTTAGTTCCTTGAGTAAATTGAGTTTATTTGTTGTTGATGTTCATTACGTGTTGGTTCCCTAAGAGGGCCGGGATTTTATTATTACTGGATATACATATAGGTCCTTGAGTGGCTGGGTGGTGTGTTTAAGTAATAAGGTGGTTTCTTCTGTAAACTGGGGTTGCATGTTAGATGTCATAGATGATGTCTTAGGGATCCTTGGATGGCCCGGGTTACTTACAAGTTGTGACACAATTATAGGTGGTTTGGTTACTTGCATAGTTAGGCATGGATTATATAGTTATTGAGTCTGGTTATTGATTGGGGGTCCTATTGGTAGTCATATGGACTTGGCTGATTCATGTTTTCTAGTTATATTCTGTTACAATTGTACATTCACAATTCCTACTTTGGCAAGAGTGACAGGCCTGCTAGTGGTGATGTCTGGGCTAGTTGGTCATAGGGCTAGAGATTGTGAGGTGTATGGCTTGATGGGTCTAAGACAGGTGAGCTTGAAGGGTCTAAGGTTGTTAGAGAGTCAGGTATAACTGGGTTAGTGAAACAAGGCTAGTATCCTGTGAGTGCCTGAATCGACGGGATGTCAAGGGTAAATAAAACTTGGGGATTAAATACGTAGAGCTCACAGGTAGTCTATTATATTATCTATGGGCTAAGGATCAAGGTGGTTGACTTAGAATCATAAGTGAGAGTGACAGACCTACTAACGGGGATAGTTGGCAATTTAATTTCATGACTGGCCATGGTAAGTATTTCTAGTATTTGGCCAGATGGGTGGGCCTAAAGAGTCTTAGTGTCATAAAAGGTCAGGTCATGACTGGGATAAAATGGTGGAATGTCTTCTAATGGTGGAGTTGGTAGTGGAATGAGGTAGGGAGGCTTGGGAAGAAATGTATAAGGTCCATGGATGATTTACCTGGGTAGTAAGTGTTGTTGATAAAAGACCTGGACTGTATAATTTTCAAGTTATATGTTTTCTTCTATGTAATTACATGATATTATGTGGTGCATTAGGGTCGACTGATAATGCCTACCAGTACGTGTTATTTGTACTGATACTACTCTTGCTATGCCTTTTAGGTATTGTCTGGTTGTAGGATCAATTGATGTTTCTCAGGTGAAGCGAATAGCAATCTCCAGCAGCTTCTACTTATCTCTTCCTATGGTGGGAGTTGTGTCTTATTCTTTGTTTTGTATTCCTTTTAAAAGTTCTTGTACCTGTTTACACTAGTTCCTAGGAGGGAATTAGTCGTATTTGAAAGGATTTCATTGTAATTAAAAATTTGAGATTAATTTTTGCTTAATTAAATTCTCCTATTTTCTATCTACTTCCGCAGACCCATTTTAGAAGGGGTGCTAACAGTTTTCCTATCTAGGTGGTTAGAGTAGGTGCCTGCACAATACCGGTGGTTGGGTCGTGTTAATTTAATATCAGAGCCTAGGTTACTGGTCTCCCAGTACAAGAGCAAATGTCGAATAGGGTCCTGCGAATTAGTGTGTTGATGTCCACATCTAATCTTCGAGGAGTTATGAAGCATTCTAGGAAATTATTTCACTTTTTGCCTCCTTTCGTGTGGTATGTTGCTTGCTTGTATGGATTGAGTCCAATTGGTATCTCTCGATTTCAATTGGTATCTTAACAAGGTAAAAGGATGTCCTTTGACTCTGGTTGAAATGGCACAAGTAAGGGAATTTGGAACCGGGAAAGTTCCAATTGGTATCTGGCCTTAGAGGTCATGTTATGCATGAATGATCGGCTAATGGTCATCCATAACGCGAATAAAAGGATAATGGAAAGGGCTTGACTCAGTAATGAAACCTATGATTGGTGCTTATGTTACTTGTATTTCTGAATGACTGCGAATATGTGAAATATGATTGTTGAATTACTGTGAAATTTGTGGTTAGTAAAAGATCATAACCTGGTTATGTGTTGACGGTTAAAGGAAAATTATTTGCTATGTAAATTAGCTGAAACTATGTGTTAATTGCTATGCATGGGCTTATCATTGGTAAAATGGTAAGGGGATAAAATTGGCGTACGACTGTGGAGAAACTCCGATTTTAGGACAGTCGGGATTTGGTTGAGAATCATAGGAAAAAGAGATATTGTTGCATAATAGCGAGAGTTGTTGTTATTAAAAGTTTCTTAATGTGACTCATAACTAGTTTTAAATAATATGATGTTAAGTTCTTGCTTATGCATTGCTGGATTCGGTCTTGGGATTATGTTAAAAGGCCATAATATGATTTCATGTGTTAATGTTGAAAATAGGGAAGGGGAATGGAGGAATTTTGCAGAAATAGTAAAATTTTGGACTGCTAATACTGTTGGGGGTCTCCATAGCAGTGTGTAAGCCGCTATAGTGGGATGGGCGGGATAGAATCCCTGCCCTATTTTTTCCTATTTTGCTTTTCATTCCCAGTTTATTTTAATTATCAGTTTGAGTTGTGAGTTGCTGTGTAAATCATTGATATCGCTTATAGACAACTTTAGTAGGCATTTGATATTAACATTGTTAAACTAGCATTCATGTGCGTAAAATAAAAGGAAAGGATGGATATGATAGCCCTTGGCATAAAGGTTGTTGGTTTGATATGGGTGATGTTGCCAGTTTGAGGTAACCTATATAATTGAACATCAAACTTTAATTGACTCGGTGATTATTAATGTTGATTGAGTAACTACATGAATTGCGATGATAATGTATAGTTGACAAGAAAATCGTAAGATATTGGTGGTACCAATTGGCCAGGTGTTTGTGAAATTATGATTGTCTATTGGTGGAAATAGTCACCCATGTAGTATTTGGCAAAATGACCTATAATTGGCTTGTTTATGATTAATGATCCTTAATGGTAGGGTCGGTTGAGAGAGTGGGGTTATTAAATGGATTTTTTAACATTGATATCCCTCTTGTTAATCATGATAACACCTGATATTACTGCTTGTTGAGTGGTTGTGATGTGCTCGCTATAGCATTGGTTAGGGTGTAAGTGTCTAGGCAGAGTTCTCCTGAGAGTTGACAAAAATCTCAGGCTAGGATGAGTTCCAATGAAATTTCTGTGTTGTGTGGTTTAGAGATATATGATGTATCGATGTATAGTGTTTGAGAAGATTAAGGTGATATCATGATATGTGAGGGACATAGTATCCCATAAAAACCTTTGGAATAGAGTTTGGGTTAGTAGAACTTCGGATATAGCATTTAACGTAAAAGGGTTAGTCCGGAATATCAAAATTTGGGTTTTCTGTTATAAAATTGGCCAAAATTGGGACTGCTTGGAGTTATTGCCTTATCAATGCCACTATAGAAGGAGGCAGGCTGCATTGTGGTGCCACTATAGCGGGAATTTTCTCGCTATAGCGAGGCTGCTATAGTGGGAATTTTCTCGGGTCGCCATAGCGGATTTTGGTTCCTTGTGGCATGGAAAATTTATTTTGTTTGTTATGTTTGAAATTCTTTCGCTCTGGTACTTTGACAAGGCCCTGGATTATTTGGTCACTCGGGGAGGGGTACTCTAATTGGTCTTGTGTAGCTTGATGAAAGGAATTCCTTGACAGAGCGAGATCAAATTAAATTTTGGTTGAGTTTGGGTACACCGATGGAATTGAAAGTTTTGATGATTCGCGTAAGGATGTAATTAAGTTTTCATGGTAGGGTGTTAAGGTTCAAAGAGCTGGCTCATTCTTTTTTTCAACTTAGAAATTATTCGAGGACGAACGATGGGTAAATTGATATTTGTTGTAATGACCTGATCCATCGTTATTAAAAAGAGCACCTCGTTATGGGTTACGGGAACTATTGAAATACACATTAATTAAATTGCGGTGACATGATGAAAAATTTTAGAATTTAAAAATTTGCTTGGGCTAATGTCATCCCGCTATAGAAAGAATTTTCCCGCTATAGCGCCATCGTTGTCACGGCTGGGAGGCTGCTATAGCGGGTTGATGGAACCAATAACTAGAACACGGATTTTATATTCTCTTTTCTCCTTTTTAGTTATAAAAAGTATGGGGGTTTTCTCAAAAACCCTCCTAGGCGGCCTCTCATCTAGAAAATAATGGAGGGGAGAGATTTCCACTTGGATGGGGTAAAACCCACGGATTCCACGCCTAGTTCTCATTAGAATTTGCCTCCACAGAACCAGAAGTTTGTGTTCATACTTCTTCAATAGTTGCTTGGCGTCCAGGTAGGCTAGGTTTAACTGAGTAGTTTAGACCTATTTTCAAATGCATAATATGTTGTAGATTGATGGGAGATTTCATATTTAGGCTTTCGGGCACGGAGTCTGGATGGATAAACGTATTTAATCTTGCTAGTTGGGATGGAATTTTACTATTATGTGTAATGAGACCCTGTATTTGATTGATTGATTTAAAGTAATGATTGCTAATCTTTGGATAACTGAAATTTGGGTGGGTTCACGAAGCTAGTGCTGATTAATTGTAAGGATTTCTAGGTCATAGCAGATTTTTGGGATTGGTATAGATGAAGGAAATGGGATGACCAAGGAAGGTACTGAGCTCGTGGTATTAGGGGATGGATTTCCTGCGGATGTATGTATATTCCTAAATAAGTCAAGTGTTCGATATATATAAACAAGTGTGCTTAATTAATTAGCCGGGGTTAGTCTTCGAACAGGTCCATAAGGTTGGAATAATGAACCAGGTTTGTTTGTGTAGGTGATGGTTAACTTGTGACCCATATTACGTTATGTGTGCATGATAATTATTTTATTAGTATTGCTTGTACAATACGTGTTTAGGGGAATAAGGATATGAATGTTAAATAATATATGGTTGTCAATCTCATGCAATGAACTTGTCTTAAATACTTGTGGCTTTACAAGTGTGGGTTGTATTCATTATTGTTATGATTATGGTGATACATGTGATTCATCAGTTGACTCGGGTACCATGTCTAATATAGATTATCGATTAGCTAATGAGCCACGCCTAGTAAAGGTTATTTATCGATTGGCTAGGGTACCACACCTGGTACAGATTTTGCACTGGTTATCTCGGGTACCACACCTGGTATAGTATTATTCATTAGTTTGCTTGGGTACTACTCTTAGTATAGTTTCATTCATGGTTGGCTCGAGTACCACGCCTGGTACAAGTTTGCATTGATATTCATTACATATTGGTTCCTTGAGTGAACCGGGCTTATCTGTTATTGATGTATATTACATGTTAGTTCCTTGAGTTAATTGGGCATATCTGTTATTGATATTCATTACATGTTAGTTCCTTAAGCGAATCGGGTTTATCTTCTATTGATGTTCATTACATGTTGGTTCAATGAGTGAACCAGACTTATCTGTTATTGATACTCATTCGTGTTGATTTCTTGAATGAACCGGGCTTCTCTGTTATTAATGTTCATCACATGTTAGTTCTTTGAGTAAACTGAGTTTATCTATTATTGATGTTCATTATGTGTTGGTTCCCTAAGAGGGCCGGGATTTGTTGTTACTGGATATACATATAGGTCCCTGAGTGGTCGGGTGGTGTGTTTAAGTGATAAGGTGGTTTCTTCTGTAAACTGGAATTGCATGTTAGATGTCATAGATGATGTCCTAGGGATTCTTGGGTGGTCCAGTTTACTTGCAAGCTGTGACACAATTATAGGTGGTCTGGTTACTTGCATAGTTGGGCATGGCTTATATGGTTGTTGAGTCTGATTATTGACTGGGGGTCTTATTGGTAATCATATGGACTTGGATGATTCATATTTTTTGGTTATATTCTGTTACTATTGTACATTCACAATTCCTACTTTGGTAAGAGTGACAGGCCGACCAGCGGTGATGTCTGGGCTAGTTGGTCACAGGGCTAGAGGCTGTGAGGTGTATTGCTTGATGGGTCCAAGACAGGTGATCTTGGAGGGTCTAAGGTTCTTAGGGAGTCAGGTATGACTGGGTTAGTGAAACAAGGCTAGTATCATGTGAGCGCCTGAATCAGTGGGATGTCAAGGGTAAGGAACCTTAGAGGTTATATACGCAGAGCTCACAGGTAGTCCATTGTCTTGGCTAAGGTCTAAGGGTCAAGGTTGTTGACTTAGGATCTTAAGTGAGAGTGGCAGACCTGCTAACGGGGATAGTTGGCAATTTGTTTTCAGGACTGGCCATGGTAAGTATTTATAGTATTTGCCTAGATGGGTGGGCTTGAAGAGTCTTAGTGTCATAAGGGGTTAGGTCATGACCGCAATAAAAGGATGGAATGTTTTCTAATGGTGGATTTGGCAGCGGAATGAGGTAGGGAGGCTTGGGAAGGAATGTATAAGGTCCATGGATGATTTACCTGGGTAGTAAGGGTTGTTGATAAAGGACCTGGACTGTATAATTTTTAAGTTGTATATTTTCTTTCAATTAATTACATGATATTATGTCGTGGATTCGAATCGACCGATGATGCCTACCAGTACGTATTATTTGTACTGATACTACTCTTGCTATGACTTTTGGGTATAGTCTGGTTGCAGAATCAGTTGATATTTCTCAGATGAAGCGGATAGCAATCTCCAACAACTTCTACTCACTTCTTCCTATGGTGGGAGCTGTGTCTTATTCTTTATTTTGTACTCCTCTAAGAATCTCTTGTACCTGTTTAGACTAGTTCATGTGGAGGGTTTTAGTCGTATTTGAAAGAATTGCATTGTAATCAAAAGAATGAGATTGTTTTTTTCTTAATTAAATGAATTCTTTTGTTTTTCTATTTACTTTTCGCAGACCCGTTTTAGATGGGGTGGTAAGGATTCTCCTATCTAGGTGGTTAGAGTAGGTGCTAACCATTCTCGGTGGTTGAGTCTTGTCACTTCAATATCTGAAAGATCCAGATGATGGTGCTATTAAGGAGGGAAGGTTCAATCCATGATATTGACGGAAAGTACCCTGATGGTACATCGAATTTTGACAAGGAAAAGATTGAAGAGGATGCATTGAGTGTAATCTAATTGTCCCTTGCACCTAACTGTCATGATCCAAAATTTTAAAGATTGTGATAGCACTTACCCTAATCCAACCATGGTAGGTAAGCCTAACTTAACAAACACAAGTAACTTAGAAATAAAGAAAATAGCAAACAAACACAGTGATTAACTAATAACAACTCAAATCAAAGATAATCAAAATGAAATCGAATAGTAAACTCTAATACATCCCAAGACTCAGCTATCACGAATACAAGAGAGACTCTAAGTACAGAATATTCTATCCAAATACTGCAATGCTATTTGAAAAAGTAAAGAAAGCAGAGATAATTTATAGAGGAAATCGGGATAGCCTGCGAACATAGGAGTTCACCATAACTTCGAAGATATCAAATAGCACTAACTCAAATTGCGGGATCCATTTGTACCTGAATTTGCATCAGAAGGATGCAAAAAAGTAGGGTTGAGTACGTTCCACTTGTACTCAGTAGGCATCATAGTCCGGCCGAGTTTAAGCGATTACTATACCAAATAAAGGATACTAAAATAACCCTGCACGCAAAAAAGTCTCAACAGTTTAATAACAATAAATAACACAGTATATCTCAATCAAAATAAAAATTCAAATGATAATGCAATACAATGATATGGAATGATATGCAATGGCCAATAATTATCAAAATACTCTCACGAGAGACTCACGAGGCTCAAAAATAAAATAAGTTAAATCTTTGCCCACGGTCTTATTAGCCAGATCTTTTTCCATGGTGATATATATATATATATACATACAAATAGTAAACCAGCCGAATCTTTGCCCACGGTCTTGTTGCAGGATCTTTGCTCATGGCTATATATATATATATATATATATATATATATATATATATATATATATATATATATATATGAATAGTAAACAAGTCAGATCTTTGCCCACGGTCTTGTTGCTAGATCTTTGCCCACGATGATGTATATAAATATAAATAAATAGTAAAATAAACTTTTCAAGGCATTTCTTTTAAAAACCAAATCATTTCATGTTTACATGAACCATGAGATGTATGCATATACTTGAGCATGGAAATGAATAAGAACCAGGTATAACTACCATATACAAAATCTCGGGATCATCATCATATCGCCATGATTAACTACAACCTCAATATCAACACAGAAATCCATATTCTATATCACCAAAATGATATCAGCCTCCATCAAATTCACTAACAAGATCAATACAAGCCCCCGCATGGGCATCACAATAATACGATTCAATTCAAAAGCTATGATAATTACTAATTCACCCAACTCATAGCATGCTTTACACGATAAGTCTCCACCAAAGCAAAGTTTGAATAAAGTTAATTCATAACCTACCTCAAAACCGAACAGTAAAACTCTAAGCGGTCACACTTGAGTCTTTATTTTATCACGAGCCTCTGAATGCAACCACTCTATAAAAAATAAGTTCTAAGCATAAATACGAATCCAGTGACACCCACATTGCTAAGATTCTAAACCAGGTCCAAAAAGTCAACCCAAAAATCAACTCCAAACTCGAACAGGCAAGATCGAAAATTTATTGAAAAATCTGTTTACCCAAAGATTAGGGGGTTCAAATCTAAAATTTCTTCAAAAATAGAGTTAAAATTGAACTCAAAATTATTATTTTATCAAAATTTAACTTTACTTGGAAAAACCCCAAAATTTCAAGTTCAAACGCGGTTTAAAACGAGAAAAATCCATAAATTTATGCTAAAATCAGATTACCCATACTTCAAGGGCCTTAGTTTTCAAAAAATCAACAAAAATCCATTACAAATTGATTCTAAAATCAAGAACTTTTCATTTCATAAACTTTGGGGTTTCAAATCTCGGCTTGTGAATCAAAATCATGAAAAAAAAAGATATCATTGCGCAAGGCGAAAGATCGATGTCCTTCAGAATTCTAAAAAGATCAAGAATTGAGTGCCTTTAGATCTCGTGTTTCTTGATCACCCTGCCTGTGTGAATTGAACGAACTTAAAAGTACAACCAGCTTAAGCTATTTTTTCACCTATGTTTTAGTGTTTGGCCATTTCTAGAAAAGTCTAAACACTTTGACAATGTAAAGATTGTGGGCATGCTTCGTAAATCTACCACATTATGGATTCAATAAATCTAAGTAAATTGTAGTTTTGTTTTCCACTTATTCTTTATTTATTCTCTCATCTATACTTTTTTGTATTTATTTTATTTGGATTAGATTTATAGTTCCTAATCTTAGTAAATGAACAAAATAAAGTTAGAAAGACATACACAATGATTGTACGAGAAAATGCATTGAAAATCACCTTAATCGGAGTTTCCTAGCTCCCAAAATATCAAAAATATAAAATCTGTCGATTTAAGTAAACACAAACAACCATCGCGATCGCGACAAAAGGCTTGCGATTGCGATGACCTTTGGTGGCGACTCATCGTGGTCGCGACAAAAAGGTTCGTGATCGCGACCTTAGCAGCACCAGCAATAGCTGTCCATAATAAAATGATCATATCTCCCTCATACGAGCTTCAAATGCAATGATTCTTTTTGCATTTATTCCTAAATTTTGATATGGATCTAATGGTACCATCCAAACACCAAATGGAGCTCGTTTGCTTCAGGTGACACTACTAAAACTCAATGATAAATTTTTAACTCCGAACGGGTATCCAAAACTCATCCGAGACCCTCCGGACAGAAACCAATAATGCAAACCACTTGTAAAACACATTCCAGACCTGATGAAATTATCAAAAAAATCCAAATGAGGTCATCTTGGATGAATGTTGACCGAGGTCAATCCTTAACTTAGAAATTTCTAAATTTTCAAACAACAACTCAAAACTCATTCCGAAGCCTCGAGATCCAAACCAAAAATTCAACTAGACCAAAAGTACCCCTCTGGACCTAGTGGAATCATCAAAACTCTAAAATAACCTTTCTAACCTCAAATTTTGATTTTGGTCAACTCTCTTAAATTTTCAACTTCCTAAACTCAAAAACTCTTCCAAAACTCACCCAAATGTCTCTGGGCCGAACGAATAATCCTACTAACTCAAAAATGATATTTTGGAGCTGATGGCGCTGACAAAATTTCAATAAAAGCTCAATTTC
This sequence comes from Jaltomata sinuosa, assembly GCA_003996215.1. Classification (NCBI taxonomy): domain Eukaryota; kingdom Viridiplantae; phylum Streptophyta; class Magnoliopsida; order Solanales; family Solanaceae; genus Jaltomata; species Jaltomata sinuosa. Next base: position 103,644 of record QJPP01004131.1, read on the forward strand.
TATGCATGTTAACTAAAGTCAACCATATCAACTTTTCAACCTTTCAAAATGAGAAACTTACATAATTCTCAACCAATCACCTCGGGAACCATGCCACCATTTTTGCAAATCACAAATACCATAATACAACTATGAAGAGGGTTAAAATGGTCAAAACACACCAAAAGTCAAAAAATCACTATGAGGGTTGTTACACTAATATGCTCGGTGAAGTGAGTACAAGTATCAAAGAGAGGTCCAAACAGTTATGTGACAAGCTACAAGGGGCAAAGGCTTTACCAGGACCGATCAGTGACAACAAGGATGTTGTTACAATGGCGTCTTCACACATTTAAGATGGAGTCAGATATTTTGTTACAAGATCATCTAGATGCGTTCAATAAATTTGTCATAGACTTACAAACTACAGGAATTAAAAAGAACGAGGAGACGCTTGCATTTGCTCTGCTATTTTCATTGACTTCAAAATATCATGATATTGAGAATTCAATTATGTACAGCAAGGAGCCTATCACCCTTGAGTAAGTGTGGAACTTAACTCTTGTGATGTAGAAAGGCATTTTGAAGGAGAAAAAGATGATCAAGCTAGTGGGCTCTTTGTGAGAGGTCAAACTAGCCAACAAGAAAGGAGCAAATCAAAGCACAGATCAAAGTCTCGTGTGAACAAGAAGAATGCAGAGTGTTGCGACTGCCATAATAAGGGGCACTTTAAACGAGATTGTCCAATGTCAAAGTCCAAAGGAAAGGCGAGTGCATCCATAATTGAACAAGTACATGATTCTAATAATGAATATGTACTCACAACATCATGCAGTAGTGGAGTCTATGGCACCAAATGGGTGTTAAACTCTAGTTGTACTCTGCATATGATGTTTTGAAGAGATTGATTTAGTAGCTATGAGAAAAATGAAGGAACCATAGTAATCGATAATAATACAACTTATAAAATAGTTGGCATTGGTTCAGTTCAGGTTCATTACGATGATGGAGTCATGAGGACTATTAAAGAAGTCCATCATATTCCTGATTTGAAGAAGAATTTGATCTCCTTGGGTACTCTAGATAAACAAAGCTACAAGTACATGAGCGAAGGAGGAACTATGAAGGTGACTAAAGATTCTTTAGTAATGCTGAAGGCCAAGATGGAGGATGGCCTTTACACACTGAAAGGAAGCACAATTGTTGGCTCTGTCAATACATCTTCGGTGCAGTTATCTGATGATGACAAGGCAAGATTATGGCACATGAGACTGGGTCATATGAGCACACGAGTACTGGAAATGCTGAGCAACCATAACCTTTTGAATGGTGAAAATATCAGCACACTTAAATTTTGTGAGCACTGCGTTCTTAGGAAGAAGAACAAGAAGGTCAACTTCAGCACTGGCAAGCACAAGACCGAAGGAGTGCGAGACTACATCCATTCAGATCTATCGGGTCCCTCTAAACTTCCAACAAAGAGTGGAAAAAGGTATCTTCTCATTCATTGATGATTTTTCACGGAAGGTTTGGATGCATTTTTTGAAGGCAAAAAGTGATGCTTTTCAAGCATTTAAAGAGTGGAGGATTTTGGTTGAAAATTAAATAGAGCAGAAAATCAAGTATCTTTATACAAACATTAGCTTGGAGTTTTGCAGTGAAGAGTTTAATGATTTCTGCAAGGTTCATGGGATCGCAAGACATAAGACGGTCAGGCATACCTCACAACAGAATGGAGTTGCTGAGAGGATGAACAGAAGTTTTCTTGAAAAAACTCGTTGTATACTCCTACAAGCCAAAATGTCCAAAGTGTTTTGAGTTGAAGCAGTTCATACTGCTTCTCATTTTGTCAATCGATCTCTAGCATCAATGATTGACTTTAAGACTCCAAATGAGGTATGGTCAGGTAAACCCTCTAACTATTCATACTTGGGAGTAGTTATGTGTCCAGCTTATTATAATGTTAATGAAGGAAAGCTTGAACCAAGGGCTAAGAAGGTCATATTCGTAGGATATGTGGATGGAGTAAAATTGTACAAGCTTTGGTGTTTGTCCTTACTCAAATTTGTAGTTAGTAGAGATGCCACCTTTGATGAATCCTCTATACTTGATTCTCGTAAAGTTTCTGTGGAGTTGTCATGAAATGAGAACAACGAGCAGGTGGAGCTTCCAATGGATCTTACCAAGGAAAAGGATCAAGAGACTCAAGTTGAAGATGAGTCAAAAGATGCAGATACAATTGATAGTTGTATGTATCACAAAAAGATGTCTGGTAACTCAATGATTTATTTGTTGTTGTATATTGATGATATACTTATTGCTGCTAACAATATCACAGAGATAAATACTTTGAAGAAACTATTGAACAAGGAATTCGACATGAAGGATTTGGGAGCTACAAAGAAAATTCTTGGTGTGGAGATTTCAAGAGAAGATGGTGTTGTACATATTTCTCAAAAGAGGTACATCGAAAGGGTTCTTGAGAGATTCAGTTGAATATGTGCAAGCCTGTAAGTACATCGTTAGCTCCTCATTTTAAACTTTCAGAGTTACCAATGCCTCAGTCTGAGGATGAGGTGGAGTATATGTCAAAGCTTCTTTATGCCTGCGCAGTTGGTAGCATTATGTATGCTATGGTATATACACGTCCAGATATTTCTCAATCTGTAAGTGTGGTAAGAAGATACATGGCCAACCCAAGAAAGAGACATTGCAAAGCTGTCAAATGGATATTGAGATATCTCAAAGGAGATTTTGATGTTGGCCTAACCTTTCGAAAAAATGGTGAAGGTATTTTAGTTCTCAATTATATGGATTCTGACTATGCAGGGGATTTTGACATAAGGAGGTCCACAACTGGATACATCTTTACTCTTGTTGGCAGTGTCGTTAGTTGAAAATCGACTCTACAGTCGATTATCGCTTTGTCTACAATAGAGACAGAATATATAACAGTAGCGGAGGCAGTGAAAGAAGCTATCTGGTTGAAGGTTTGGTGGCATAACTAGTTTGGTTCATCAGGAATCAACTCTTAGATATGATAGTCAAAGTTCTATTCATTTGATTAAAAATTAGAGATTTCATGAGCGCACCAAACACATTGATGTCAAATTTCATTTTATTCGAGATGTCATTGAAGAGGGAACTATCAAGGTCGTGAAGTATCACAGACGGTAACGATGCAAACATGTTGACCAAGATAGTCTCACTCGTCAAGTTTGCACACTGCAAGGACTTGACGGGAGTACGCATCAACTGATGCAACTATGATAGAACAGTTGTTAGGTGGAGCTAGTATGTTCAATAAAGGTTTGATTCTTCTTGTTTCTTAAAACGGGGTTGCAAAGTAAGCTTAGAAGTTTTGGCCGGAGTTGTTCATACGCATGCTCGGAATGCAAACCAAGGTGGAGATTGAAAAAGTTGGTTTTGTTTTTTTGTAGGATCTAACCATGTGGAAGTAAATCAGATGTGCCAAATTACTTGGCTAGGAATTGAACTTGGAGAGCAAGCAAAAATCTGTCGAGGACAAATTTTGAACTCATTTTTCCTCTTCTTATTTTGTGTTTGGAGCCCAAGTTTGGTCATCTATAAAAGGATGCTCATTCTTCATTGTAAGCCCATCCCAAAATTCATAGAAAATCCATTGTAAGAGTAGAGCGTTGAGAGAGCAATTCTCTTAGGTGTAATTGAGATACCTCCCCTTTCTTTGTTAATAATATAAAGACAGTTGTTCTCTGGTGGATGTAGGATCATTCTAATCCAAACCACGTTAAATCATGTGTTCTTTCTTTTATGTTTCCGCTAACAAAAGGTTATGTTTGAACTATTTCCTCGAATTCTTGCATAGTAGTACAGAATGTTGTTGATTATCACCAAGGATGTTGTGCGGTGGGATGAATGTTATTTCTCCATCCTTAATTAGATTCTCAGCTAGATAGGCCCAATGGTTTAAGCAAAAAAGTAGAAAAAGGTTGGGTGAAATCAAAACAGGATATTGTTGAATGCCTCGGCCTCCATAACATTTATGGATTCTCGCAAGGGAGTAATACAAGATTAATCGTTTCTAATGGGCTATGAACAAACCAAACATACAGCATGCATCAATAACATCCACAACCACTTGCCTTAAATATCACATGCAATGTTAAAGTCATCTCCAAGCAAACTGGAAATCTTTGGGGAGCTCTTGTTTCAAACAAAAACTTTCAACTCCAAATAATATCATAACAAATACTCACAGGAATTTAAAGAGGGTATGTTTCCAGCAACATAAATTGGATGTAGAAGAATCATATAGTCAACTAAATTTGGTGTTAAGGTATAGTTTTTCAATGTTGATGAGTTGGACAAATGGAGCTAATAGCATCAGTAATTAAGCCAAGTTACGAGCTTTCTTATCCTTTTTATTGGGTAGAGCATTGAGGTGATACTAGAGTAAATTAAAGTAGTTGTAGATTAAGTTTAAGTTCATCTGCTTGGCCTGATATATGGTAACAATCTCTTAAAACACTCATTCTTGTGAAACCAACAGCAACTCAATCAAGGTTTTTTTACTACTCGGAGAGCTTCAGCGAGTAAATTTTATTGGATTTCATGTCGAAATAGCTTGAAGTACATCTATATAAACAAAAAATTTACCATGGCTTTACATATTTACATCACCGTAGCTCTTTCTTTAGTGTTCAGCTCTCCAAACTTGCCGGAGTAGCTGATATCTAACAACTTTCCGATCACCCTTTCCCTTGGCGATCAAGTTGATCTTTTCTAGATTAGGAGAACCCCGGAATCTATCAGCTACAATTGAACTCAAGGGCGAGTCCAATTCATCAAGCTCATCATCGCTGGTGTATGATTTCTTCAGTACTGATGAACCGCTTCTTTGTAAAGATTGGTTTCCAGTCTCTCCCAGAAAGGTTTTAATGGACCTTACTGAAGGGGGTAAATATGCTGTAGGCGACACAGTGAACGGGACAGTCGAGACAGATTCTTCAGTAGTATCCTCAGCATCCTAGATTAAGAAATGACGTATTCATGACAAAACTGATCTTTTAATAAACTGAAAGTTTGAAAAGTTTCAACCACAAGCATCAATGAAATTGCATCGAGCATACACTTTAAGGTGCCGTTTGTTTGATGTTTTTCGAGCTTTTTTGAGAAAGAAAAAAACACATGAAGTGTTTGTTTGAGCTAAAATGTTTTGAGTTTGCAAAATCAATTTTTTGAGATTTTGCATGAAGTGTTTGTTTGAGCTAAATCTTGAAAGAAAAGATATTTTTTGAAAATTTCCAACTGTCTTTCAAATGTTTCAGAAACGGCAAAACTTTCAAAACTAGTTTTGAGTTTTTTGAAGATTTGGAAAACTAAGTTTGGAAAATGTTTTTCAAGATTAAGCTCAAACAAACACTATCTGCGAAACTCATAAACTCCAAAACTTCAAACAAACGGACACTTAACACATTTGAACAGACTACCAACCTCAGAATCCAGTGCCCTGAGGACCTCTGGGGGAACTGGGATTGGACAGAACTCATCTGGAACAAAACCATTGAGCACCCTTCTGATCAAAGTTGGACCAAGTATAGGACAAACCTTGAAACAGCATAATAAGAAGAAATTTAGCATACAGCATGGTGAAATGCATCAGGCGATGTAATGCCAACAGACTCACCTCTTTTCTAGTTTGAGGATCGGCAAGCATTTCAAAGGGAAGCATCATTAGATCGCTTAGAGCATTGAGTAGATGGAAAGGCTTGGGGGGACCTGGTGCCTTGTCATGAAGAAGATCTTCATTATCACCTGAGGAATCATTTTCCTCAATTCCAAAGAGAGTAGATAGCCATCTAGACCAGTCCCCAATCTGCCAACAAGGTAAATCACATTTTAATACACTATACGAAATCGTTAAGTACATTAGGGATGATAATTTATATCTACTATCTTTTATTAAGAATTCTGGCAGTATACACGAGGTGTCTAATACATGCTTCCACCGCCATTTAATTTATTTATTTTTTGTAAGTCCACAGCATTTAATTTATGGAATGGAAAGACATTCTTATTTTAACCCATCTTTTATCTGAAGTTGATGCATATTTGCGATGCTCAACTGATTTACTTCTGCTTCTCAGTGTAGCCAAGAAAATGTAATAACATCTTTGGAGAACCTTCTTTCCTGATCATTAGGATCTCTAAGAATCTTGTTTAACACGTCTAGCTGAAATAGAAGTCTAACATAGATTTATGAAAACCGTCAATTTTTATGTGCAGGCAGATGTTTCCAACTCTTAAGAATTCCTATATTGGGTAAGGAGAATATCATTAAGAATTATATCAGCTTGGAAGATGGTAATTACTTCATTGACATTCTAATGTTACCCCATCTTACATATGAAATAGAGGTCTATTTATGTTGGCTGATGGAGGCTTGCATTCTCAGTGAAAGCAAGCAAATCTCTTAACATCTTTGGAGAGAAGCTATTTGCAAGATCAACAAGATCTCTCAATGAGCATCTTGTTTAAAGCATCTAGAAGGAGCATTAATCAACGCTAGTCATTCCACTAATTTTGAAGTACAGGCAGATTCTTTTTCCAACTCACTCCCATATTGGGTAAAAAAGAATGATATTGGCGATTATATCAGTAATGCATTTCCGCCTAAAGCTAAAAACCACTGGAGCTTGACTACTCACAGCATTTTTAAGTTGTGCACCAGCGCCAAAGCTTGATTTTCCTGCAGGGATTGGGAGGACCTTAGAATCACATATGGGATCTGATACTGGATCCGTTGGCATTTCTTCAGCTGATTCACGAAGGATTGCATTGAACATGGCCACATCCAATCTACTCACCAACTGTTCCATTACCTGTTACAACCCATAAACAAAGAACTTGACACTTAAATCCCCTAAATTCAATCAGCAATATTGAGAAAGCAGTTATGCAAGGTTGTTCAGGTGTCATAATGCACAAGTAGAGACTAAGTAGTCCTGGTAACAGAAAGTATAACTTCTCATTTAGCCGCAGAAACAGAAATTCTGTATTAACATTAATAACACCCGAGTGCATATCTTCATACACAGGGAAAATGCTATTTCTACAAGAAACAATGCAGTGGAATGCTAACTCATGTCAGTTTCTAGTATATGTTCAAATAAGCCCTTCCAGGAAGTACACAATTGATTTTGTTGAACATGGGATACGAACGTGCAATCGACTTACCAATCTAGCCGGCAACGGCAAGCAGCCACATTCATGTCCTCCTGCCCTAACTGGGCAAAGCCTTTCACAGGCATCCTTGAAAGCCTTCTTCCAGAGCTCAATGGATAAACTACCTTGCTCTGGATCCCCCAAACTAGACCTGCGTCCATAGGTTTTTTTAACACTTGAGCTCATCGATCTGCCACCAGAGTTTGCAGCTGTATTTTGCATGTGTGGAGTCAAAGTCTGCATGCCATAGAACCAAAATAAGTCACAGCAGTGATGTAAAATGAAATATTATTCATTGAATCAAGAAACAAGAAAGAGCAGCAGAAACAGATTTTTAGGATCCACCTGCCACCACACAGACTCAACAATGAGGGAGAAAATCCAAGCTTCAACTTGTTCCAGTGCAAGCATAAAGGTTTCAATATCCTCCCAGTCACCAAGTTCTTCTGTTAGACTATTGTTGAGATCTTTATTGAAAGAAACCTCATTCCTTTTTTTCAAGGATTTTCCATTTAAACTAGTTTTGCCCGTATAGCTCTCCGCATATGGTCTATCATCTTCTCTCCTTCCTCCAGCAGCCTGGCTAACAATTGCTCTCAACATGACTGAATTTGACAACCAAAAAGTCAACCTGTAAATCAAGAAACAGAGCTGAAATCTTCAGTGGTACAGAAAGGGTAATCACTTTAATTCCTCCATGCCCATTGCAATTAATTAAAGATGCCATCTTTATTTCCATGAGAAATGTAACTAATATTATTAATTATAAACAGTGCAACAGGATGATGAGACACCTGACTTTTTCGACCCACATGATCGCGAGAAAGACCAATCCATCACTAATGTTACTACTTTATTTCTAAGAGGCATGAAATTGACATCTAATACTGATGCATTTTATCTGTGGATGATGAGACACCTGAATTTCGACTATCAGGGCTTGGCTTCTAGAATTATTGTTTCTCCAAAATTCTAAAAGAAATCAGACAGTGGTCCATTTCATTAATTATAAACAGTGGCCAAATATGGGAATTAGCCTCATCAGAAGCTCCTCATATATGAAAGAAAAACATATGAGCACCCATACCGCCGATTTTTTGTTGAGCAATCAAAACTTTACTCCATTTCATTGACTTACATTACTGCTAGCTTCTTCTAGGCATTACTTCGATGCAAAACTACAATTTTTTCCCTATGGCTATTGGTACACGGTTCGAAACTCGATGGATAATGCGCCCGCCCCTCTATCCTATTGACGCGAAACTACTATTGATGATAAAAGTAGTTTTCAGGCTAATACTAAGGAATGAAGAATATTCTTCACAAAGCCAAAATGTAGGCTTGCACCAAGTTCCTTTATGTATTTGAAGATGGCATACCTTGGAACATCATTTCCGCAAGCTTTTGAAACCAAAACTAAACCTGAGACAGCAGCTTTTGCAGCACCTGCCTGTTTAGCTCGAGATTTTGCTCTCCAAGCATGAACATAAAATCGAGAAAGGCGTCGAGCTGGAGCGTGGACCTTGTGTGCAGAACTGCCATGCTCAGCCACTACAGAATAAAGGCTAACCTCGACAGCTGCCGCTTCCCTTAGTTCTTCCTCAAGTGACTCGATTCTAGACTTCCATTCATTTTTTCTGTCAGGAGATCCATTCATTGGTTTATTAACTTTACCATTAGATCGAGCATCTTCTGAAACATGCAGTTTTGCAGACTTCTCTGGATTCTGGCTGCTACCAGGAAGTCCGCTTCTGTTAGCTAAGTCATTCAACTGGTGAGACTTCACATGCTTTGATTTACCATTGGTAATGCTAGATCCCTGCAATCCAAGCACCTTATTCGAATTAAGAGTATCACCCTTCAAAAAGCTGTGTTTCCTGCCTAATTTGATTTCTGAAAAATGAGGAATCTCTTTCAAGATCACTTCATCCTGGTCAATCTCTAGAAGTTCCATTCCTTTTCCATTCACTACACCAACATGTAAATCTTTGAGTACTGCACTTCCAGTGTGGCCCTTTGGTTTATCTCCGGAGTTTTGACAGCGACCCCTATAGGAATCGTCTTTGGGGAGACCTTTCTTGACAGCATTATCTTCCTGAACATCATACATCAGACTTTGCTGCTCGAGAACTGTCACAGAATTGCTTGTCTTCCCATTTTTATTTCGATAGCTTTGTAATGAGGAAGAGGATCCTGTTACTTGGGAGGCAGACTTCTTCTGTATTGATGTCATACTTCTATCAGAAAATTTAGACAAAGAAGTGGTGTTGCTCACAGAATTTTCTCTGTTTAAAGATAAGCTGCTTGACAACCCTGGAGCTACATTTCTAGAACTTCTACTGGTAGAATCCATGAGCATTGCTGCAGAGTCCAGTCCCAAAAGTATATCAGGTTCTGTATTGTCCCTAAGCCCGTTCTCAGTTATGGGTTCAAGTGCAATCTAAAATATAATCAGTATAACATTAGTAAATAACCTGCCATGACAGATAGGCATATGTACGGAAACACACCATACAACCTACAAAAATTTGATTGTAACATAGAACGCCTGCATAGGTTACCATACATGTATGGGGAAAAAACAGATTGGAGACACGTGGAAATGATGGCAAGACCAACAGAGTTTTCGACGCGACGAGAGCACGAAGCCTCAGAAGGCCTCTCCCGAGATAACGATGGTAGGAATACTATCTCGTACCGGATAAGGATCAGGTAGTCGTCACCTTTAATGATGTGACATGAGGGACAAGTAGGGGACAAAAGTGTCAGGATGATCAGTTGTACGGACGAGCTCGTATGGATCTGAGCAGTGCAGAAATATTAGCTGGCACTGTCCAACGGTTTGGACGCGTGGCACAAGGACATAGATTGTAGTACTTTAGGGCTCTAGCGGCACTTTCTTGATGGCCAAGGCCTTAACATTGTCGACCCTCCTCATTTGTAAAAGAATCCTGACTCTTATTCTCTCAAGCAATAGACTACTTTCTTAGGCCCCAAGCTTTTCTATACTTGCCTTGCTTTGTTTTCTATTGGGAGGTTGTTTGAGTAGCTGATCTCGGGCTCGTCCATTTTTACTTCAGATACGCCTAGATTCATATTCTTTACCTTATTAAGCATATTTACGTTACATATGATCTGTTTATATTGTCTATTAATGACCAAAGTGCTAGTAAATCGGACCTACAAACAAGGTTGAATCATAACGCGTGTTCTTGACCCCCTACAAATTCAACTATACACATTTCAGGGTAAACAATACAGTCTATCATCAAAGGGAGCGACTAGTACACAAGCAACTGCCCTACACACTTCTGCATATAGCAAAACATTTCTTTGTCAATATAAACGGTTAAATTCCAGACCCTGCTAAATCAGTCATCGGGCAGTCAAGGAAATAGAAGAACGAACTATTATCTCCTAACCGCCACCATAAGTGAATTAGACAGCTGATTCAAACTCGAATTGAAAGGAATATTTTCAACTACAAGAATTTAGCCAATATTCCATAACTAACAATTTAGTCTCTAGAGGCAGTCGGCAAAATGGATGAGTATAAGGGCCTGTCCGTTTTGGACTATGGAAACAGTTTGACATAATAGCCTAAGATTTGATTCTCATTTCCAATGACTGAGCATGAATAGTAATTATTGAAACTGATTAAATTAGAAGAGATAACCCAAAGCATTTCTTGACAATGACTAATTAAGAAAGATTTCGGATCTGGAATAATAAACAGAATATAAATGTTACATATACCTTTCCTTGTTGAGATGGTGAAGACTTTGCAGCCTCAGCAACATTTTGCGATGAATGTGACGATTCATCATCAGTGAAAGATGCAATGTCATCATCCTCATCATCATTTTTCCCATTCACAGAATCTGCAACAGATTCTTGTCCATCCCTTTCTATTGATAGTTCTCTCCCTACACTAACTTGGGATGAACTTGAGCTACCCCTCTCAGTAGGATGTATGTTAACAAATAGAGCTGGTTGCTCCGAGCCCTTAGAACTCTTCTTGCAGTTGAGTGGAGTGTAAATAGATACAACCTCCTCAATTAGTCCAAAATCTGCAAGATTTATTACTGATGTCCCCAAGAGTTGGCCTCTGGTTGTCTTATCCTTACGAAGCTCATACAAATAGAAGTCCAAGAAATTCTTCTGGAATTTGTCATGGGTCTTCTTTTCTCGACACAAAGTTAATGGAAGGGTGAAAGACTCCCTGAATTCAATGCTGGCATCCCCAACACTAGACACAATAGAACCAGAGGTGTGACCATCATTTTCCCATTGAAGCAACACAGACTGAACAGACTTGAGGGACTGTGATGGAGGCCAAGGTTTAATCTCATCTATCTGAACGACATACTCCACTTGAACAGAAGCACCCTTTTTGTGCTTTGACCTCAGCCCAAGAACCATTGCTTCAATTTAAATCCAAGACTGTTGGTGGATAGATTAAATCAATTCAAAGTGAAGCAAAAGCAAAAACTTGCTTTTAAAGTCAAGAAATATAACGCAAAATCTGTTTCAGAAAATAACAGCCTTGTACAATGTCAAATAAGACACATACTCTCAAATCACCAGCTTCCCTAAAACCATATTTGGAAAAAGAAAAGAAAAAGATATTGCTTAGAATGGTGAAGAAAAATGGCAGACAAAATTGATAGCTTAACTAAAAACATACTATAACCCCCTAAAAGAATAAAAACAAATTAAGCAGCAGTTTTGAGTACTTCCTATTCAGCTAACCTTTAAATCAACAAAAAAAACAAAAGAAAGAGACCACTTTTGATATTAAAAAAAAAAAAAAAAAAAAAGACTAGCATGATAGTAAAATGGGTATCAATTGGATAGTAACATGTAATACAATCTAAAGAAGCAGAATAAAATGAGAGGGGAAAAGTAAAGCACAATTACCAGCGCCGCTTTGAGGAGAATAAACCAGTAAACAGACAGCTCAAATGAAATCTTTGTTGCTCTTTAGATCTTGTTTGTTGGTTACTTTAAGCTGCTTGGTATGTTTGTAGGGAAAGTAAAGGAGAAAACTTTAATGGGAAAAGGAAGCCTAAAGATCTGTAAAATTGAAGAAGAAGAAGATGCTAGGCGTCTACTTCACTCACTTTCAATCAACCCACTAATTCTTTTTTTAAAATATTCTTCTCACATGCAACCTTTTATATATTTTCTCTTTATACTCTCCATCAATTTAAGACATTGCACTTATCAATCATCAATATAAATTGTAATTTTTTCATAACAAATACTCTTTTCCTCCTAAAACAAGTCATGGTTTAACTCGTTTCACACTCATTAAAAGAAAAGTATATATACATATAATAAATTATTTTTATTTACTAAATATTTTTTTAAAATTAATATAATCAAAAATTATTACGGAGTACTATTTCGTATCTTGAACTTTTGATGCGATACTTATTTTGAGATCTTTAACTCTTTTTTTTACAAAAACGATACTTATTTTAGAATGAGTAGTATTATACTATGTAAGATACTGATATAAATTTACTTAGTTAAACCTCAAAAGCGCAAAAAATAATAAAGCATCAATTCTGGGACAAAGACTTTTACTGTCTATTTAGATTTTAGACGGTTATATATTTAAACTATTTAATAGTAGTACAAATTTTAAAAGCTACTCCTATTATTTATTATTATAAAGTTTGACTTGTAATACTCTTTTAAATGCACAAAAGAAAAAGGAGTAATGTCATTGATGAAATAGAGGCAGATCTAACCATGTTTGTGGCAATTTAAAGAATAAAACTACTCCCTCCGTTCAACTTTACTTGTCACTTATTTCTATTTTTAATTTTTATTTTTATTTGTCAATTTTAGCATATCAAAAAAAAAAAAAAAATTCTATATTTTACCCTTAGCATTAATTACTTATTCCTAAAATTATTTTTTAAGACTTAATACTAATATTAATTAATAAGAGTAATGTGATAAAATAATTATGTTAATCATTATTTTCTTAATGGGTGTGTAGTTAAAAATTGATAAGTAAAATTGAGTATTTTTGAGTAAAAGAAGAAACTAACGAAACATAAAATTAAATTAGGTGCAAAGTTGTTTTACAACTCAAGAAAAGGTAAAATATTTTTTATATAATAATGTAATTCATCAAATATTTATCGTCTTCACCGTCACATTTATACAAAAGTCGTCTTACTAATACTCTCTCTCTCCATCTTTATTGGTTCATTATACTAAAAATAAATATCTATTTTTATTTATTTAATTTATAAAATCAAAAAATAATTTAATATTTTATTTTTAATTTACCCTTATTATTAACTATAGTCATCCTCAATGTATTTGTTAAGATAATATATTTATTATAAATAAAGAGTAATATGATGAAATTGTCCTATTTATAGCTTCTTAAAGAGTATGTCAAGTTGAACAAGTAAAATTGAACCGAGAAAGTACTAAAAAGAAAGGTGAAATGACATGGGAAACACTTGTACTTGTCTCCGTTTGTAAGTTGGATCCTCCTACTCACATCCTTGTTAACTGAACCCCTAAACTCATTAAAACACAATATTTTAAACCCTTTTGACCATTGATCGAGCTTATGTGATATTAATATTGCTGAGTTGGATAAATATGTGTTTACACGCGTTTAAAAGCGAGTAAAAATAATATTTTATATTTAAAAATATTAAAATTAAAAAAGAAAAATCTTTCTTTCTTCTTCAACCCCCCCCCCCCCTCCCGCCCCCACTCCCTTCTCAACTTTCTTCTTCTTCAATCATCCCCCCGCCACCGCCACCCCCCTCAACTTTCTTCTTCTCCATTTTCAGCCCACCCTCCTCTTTCTTCTTCAAATTCACGCACTCACTCTCTTCTTCTCATTAACGTCGATCCCCTCCCCTCCCCCCCCCCTCCCACCCCTCTTCAACTTTCTTCTTCTCCATTTTCAGCCCAGACTCCTCTTTCTTCTTCAAATTCACCCACCACACCCACTCTCTTCTTCTCATTAACGCCTCTCCCCTCCCCCCCCCCCCAAAAAAAAATAAAAAAAAATCAATCTCACGAGTATTTTTTGAATTTTTTTCGTTTGGTTAGTTGCGTTCAAGAGGAATATGGGTATGGATTAATGGAAGGGTGATGTAGGTATTGAAAAAATATAAGACTTCATTAGTAAGTTTGAGAAAGCTTCAAGAATAACAAATGAGTCTTGTTAATTTGTGAAATTAATTTAAAATTGTGATTGAGATTTATATTTGTGAATATGTAGTTAAAATTTTAAGTTAAATGGGAAAGAATTTCACTCATTTGACATGAATTTGGTGCTCAATTTATTAACAAATGTGGAGAAGTGATTGTTGATAATGTAAAAGTGGTCTAAAGAAGAAGAAGAGAGAAAGGAGGGGGTGTGGGGTTATGATGAAGAAAGAGAGAAAGGGGTGGGAGGGATAATAAAGGGCAGGGGGCGGAGGGATGGTGGTGGTGGTAGTGGTGGTAGGAATCTGATGAAGAAGAAGAGGAAGAGTGGGGTGGGGTGGGGAGGGGGGGAGAGGGGTTTAAGATATTTGATTTAATTAATGTTTTAATATTTAAATTTTTATGTGGCATTTTTAAATGACGTGGAAATTCACGTGTACGTATTTGTATTACACGCACACTGAGTAGTTATAAAAAGATTTAAAATATTATGTTTTAATGAGTTTAAGGGTTCAGTTGGCAAAGAGGTAAGTATAAGGGTCCAACTTCTAAATGGAGACAAGTACAAGGGTCTCCCAGGTTATTTCGCCAAAAAGAGAAGAAGAAGTTACACATATCTAACATTTTTTTGTCTATAATAAATTTGAATCCTTATCTCACGTGAAAGGATGAGCACTTAATTTTTCGGTGTCATTTTGTATTTTTCTTTGTTTCAATTTGTTGTTTTTCAGAAGAAATTTCAATTTGAATTGAAGTAAATTTAATTAGGTTCGATATACTCTTTTGGTTAAGCTTTTCTTGATTTAGTTATTCAGTTATACCAAATAGAATTAAATCTAATATAGACCAAAAAGGAATAACTATTATAGAATAATTATTGGGATATTTTCAAAAATAGACAGTTTAAGAAAAATAATTATATTTATATAGTCCATAAAAATAATTACACTCGTATAGCTTATTTTTCACTCGATATACAATTTTATACAACTTTATATAATATTGTACCATTTTATACAATATTATACAACTTTATATCACATTATACACTTATTGTACACACATGTATAGATTTGTATAATAATGTATAAGAGGTGCTTATACACACTTTTACATTATTATGCACCTTATACATAATTATACAAATATATAAGCAATTATACGTAATTAATCCCAACAAAACAATAATTTTCTAGTAAAGTAAATTTATTGCATTTTCTTTCATAATTTGCTGGCTTAGAATATTAGTAATAAGACATATATGTAAAAGTTGGTGTAGTTGTTGTCAAACATTTAAAGCATATGCATATCAAATATCCACTGATCCACCAAAGAAAAGAGATTATGCATGAAAAATTGGTGGGACGGCAAAAGGTCGGCCTAAGAAGAACACCGTGAGGATTGCCAAAAAAGTTTGCTATGTTGTGTAAAAATATAAAGTTAGGTCAAAATGTGTAATAATTTTATTTAAATGTTCCTACAATATAAATATCTCATAATTAAAGTAGTAATAACAAGCTTTTAAAATATACTTTCTCAAGCTTTTTACTTGTTCACTATATTAAAAATAAATATCTAACAATACTTATTGAATTTATAAAATCAAGAGATAATTTTACACTTTTAATTTCTAATTTACTCTTATCATTAATTATAGTCCTTTTCCTATTACATTTTTCAAGACATTGTATTTATTATATTCAAAGGGTGACATGATAAAATTATCCTTCTATTTATAATTTTTTAAAAAGTGTGCAAAGTCAATAGTGGACAAGTATTATTGGACGGAAGGAGTATTTTCTAAATTCACATAACCGAGAAAATAGATTCCACTAGTAAGATGTAGTAGTACTAATAATGAGATAATCAAACACTTTTAATTTCTTACAAAAATATAAGAGTTAAAGACTAAAAACATACCTAAAGTATTTTTACTTTTTGAGTTTCATAACTGAACTATCAAGTGTGTGAGTTTCCTACCTGAACTATCACAAAATGTCTAGCGAAACACACCTGAACTATCAGTTGTTTGAGTTTCCTACCTAATATTTTAATTTTTTGAGTTTCATACCTGAACTATCAGTTATTTGAGTTTCCTACCTGAACTATCACAAAATGTTTAGAGAAACACACCTAAAATTTTAGGTAGGAAACTCAAACAACTGATAGTTCAGGTGTGTTTCGCTAGACATTTTATGATAGTTCAGGTAGGAAACTCATACACTTGATAGTTCAGGTATGAAACTCAAAAAGTCAGAATATTTTAGGTGTGTTTTTGACTCTTCACTCAAAATATAATGCAACAAGTTAACAACAATAAACTGACATGTTGAAAATAATAATTAAAATTAAACGTA
Organism: Jaltomata sinuosa; assembly: GCA_003996215.1. Lineage (NCBI taxonomy): Eukaryota > Viridiplantae > Streptophyta > Magnoliopsida > Solanales > Solanaceae > Jaltomata > Jaltomata sinuosa. The sequence goes on from QJPP01004131.1 coordinate 120,380, forward strand.
TGTACTATTTAATGCTAGTTAATTCAGTTATTGACGATATATCAATAATCATTTATCTTTTATATGAAAATAAATAATTCAATTTTCACCCTTTTCTTTTAATTCTAAACTTAAAAAGAAACCAAAAAAATATTATTTTTTTATCCAAATCGAAGCAAAAAGCTGAAAAATAAAATCAAATAACAAAAATAATTTTGATTCAATTTAATGAATAATACATAACCTAATATCAAAAGTACCTTTTTTCTGATTTCATTAATTGTTAGGCCAAGAAAATTGAATTCCTGAATACAAAAGGAAAAGAAATACATTATTGTCAAAGGGAGGAATTGGATATATCAAACTTGTGCGTAAGGGTGTCGAGTGGGCCGGGCTGGGCTGGCAAAAATGGAACCAATCGGGTTCAGGGCTGGGTTGGTTACCGGGTTGCTCCTACCCAGGTTTAACCAGTCCGATTCCAAAAGGGTTCAAAGTGACCCGTTCGATTTCGGGTTATATCGGGTCGGGCCGGATCGAATTACATTAAAAAAATAATTTTTTTAAAAAATTATTATTCTTTAAAATCTATTAATAAAATATAAATTACTTATTATTATTTTTATTTATTATTTTAAAAACTGGGTCGGGTTGGGTCGGGCTAGGTTAGGCCAGGTCGGTTAATCGACGTGACATTATCGGTTACGATCGATTCCAGATTACGAGTTCAAAAATTGAACCGGCCGATTTCGGTTATAGTAGGCGACCCAGACCAACCCAACCTCTTAACTAAGGTCCGGGTTGGGCGGAGTTTTTACCGGATCGGGTAGGGCCAGTTCGACGTCAGCTCGGCCCGATTGACACCCTTACTTGTGCGGTAGATGTCCTTATGTCGACTACATAATTGATGACATGGGAATTTTTCTTTTTTCCTATTTTGTTTAGGGGATTCTTTTAAAAAGAATGTTGACACTCAATTTTGACTTCCCTATACCTCATATGGGCTATTATTTTACTAGTATCTTATATTAAAATCAATCTCCTTAACGTATTATTTTATTTATGAAATAATGCATGTGTTTTGTCGTTATGCTGACGTTCTCTAAATTTATATTTTATAATTTATAAAAAATATAATTAATTTTTATTTATTGCTATTTTATTGTAAATTTTGTCTAAAATTATGTTACATTGATTTTACACAATTTGACAACTGATTTATTGTTTATTATTATTATTACATATTATTGTTATTATGTATTATAATAATTATTATTATTATTGTTATCATTTTAACTGTTATTATCGTTTTTGTCATTATACTAAATACCGCTATTTCTTTGGTACATTTTTTTTACTATCGTTATTATAATTACTATTATCATTTTTTATCGTTTGATTATATTCGTTATTGATGCAATTATTTATTCGTTAAACTATATGTTTAATAATTATTGAGATATAATAGCCCAATTTACAAGTGTCTTCCCAATTTATTTAAATTTTAGCCACTTTCTGTTCAATTTATTTTCAATTTTAGCCTAAAATTGAGTCAATTTGGCCTAATTTTAATCTCAAATCTGACCTATGATGAGATTAAATCTCAGCCGTTGATCTAATGTGATCAACGGCCAAGATTAAAGCTCACCTTCTCTCTCATTTTAATCATACTAAACCCCCAAACCTAATCACTTCTACCCAACTCTAGCCGCCACCCCTTTCTCTCCCCTCACTCTCCTCCTCTTCTCTCCTCCCCCGCCGACGAGCGGCGGCTCGTTTTCGCCGCCTCGTTTCTCCGGCGAAACACCCACCAAACAACCACCCTCTTCTCCATCGCCGCCTTCACCTTAAAAAAAACACACTCCTCTCTCTTTCTCACGCCACCCTCCCCTCTCCGGCGAACCATGCAGCCACGCCAACACACTCTTCCTCACCCCTGTTGCTCCGACCAACCCCCACTGTCGGTAAAACCCCGACTAACCACCACTCTCCACCGCCCTTCTCATCCGCTCCTCTAAACCTCTCTGCCTCCATCTCCAACCAACTTCGTCAAACTGCCAAACCCCATACCCTCATCTTCTGGATTTTCCTGTCAATCTCAGAAAATCCCAAAGATTCCGCCTCTCCTATTAACGATGGGAAAACCCCAACGAAGGTAGCATCAACGTCGAGTTCATCATTATTCTGAGACGTGTTTAAAGAAGAGGAAAGCATGCTCACTAGCCTCCCTCAATTCATGATGTGCATCGGAAAGACAGATTCCTTCGAATCTGTCCTCGATATGGTATTTGAGGTTTATTTTGTTCTCAATTGATTATTCTATATTCAAATTCATGATTTCTTAGTCGGTGTCAAAAGTTGAGGTTAGTGTGAATTTAGTGATCAAGTTTTAACTAATACTTGTCAAGTCATGTTCTTCCGTGTTTGCATATTGATTTATGTTAAAATCCCTTATCTTGAAAATTATGTTTAACCATAATTTGACAACCTTGAAAGATTTTGGACAACCCTTTTGGATAGTTGTGGTCTTTGGTAAGCTTGATTTGTTTGTTCTCTTTCTTCTTGAATTTGACTCGTGACAGTTGTAGTACTTGTTTGGTTTTGGTAAAAAATAATTTGAAAGCAATTAGAGTTTGACTTTAAATGATACTTGATCCCTTCCCTTATTTTGTGTAAAGATCGGATCCGTCGTTACGGGTAGTTCCATCGTGCCAAATTTTAGAGTTAGAAAACTTCAAGTTTGGGCGTTTAAAATTCTGGGCTAGGCTAGCCTCGGCCAGTTTTGGAGTGAGGTAGAGTCTAGAGAAATCCGGGTAAGGATGGGTTAGGGTGTCTTGGATTGAGCTAGTTTTCCATGTAGCCAAGACATAAAGGAGTCTGGGGGACTTTTTGGAATCACATTTGGGTAAGTAGAACTCCCGGAGTCGCGTTCGACGTGAAGGAGTTATTTCAGGATGTCGGGGGAAACAGGTGTGTTGCAAAATGGCTAAAACTGACAGATTTCTGGACCTTTTGTCTGTGACGAGCGCCGTCACGCGCGATAGCGGCCACCGCTATAGCGGTAGAAATTACCGCTATAGCGGTAGAAATTACCGCTATAGCGGTGGTCAACCTACTTAAGACCGCTATAACGGTGGGCTACCGCTATAGCGGGACCGCTATAGTGGAGTGGAGACCGCTATAGCAGAGCGGGGACCACTATACCAGGCCGACAGGGTTTTAATGCAGAAACAACTCCCAAAATATTCAGTTTTTCTCAAGTTCATTTTGGGAGAAGGGCTAGGCGATTCCAGGCACTTTTCTTCCTTTCTCCGTCAAAATTCTTCCCTAAGGTAAGGTTTGCGTTCCCCAATTTTTGTATTACGTTTCCTATGCGGTAGAATTGCTAGGAGGGAATTTGGGAAAGGTTAAAATAACCTAGGGATGGTGGAATTTGGGGAAGGAAGGGGATTCCAAGCATGTGAGTTCTTGGGTATGGATTAAAGTACATTATTATGATCATAGGTTGTTTAATTCTTTGTTTTATCCGTAAAAGATGATAGAACTAGGAGAATTAACGGTGAAAAAGCCCGAAAAAAGGGTGGGATGATCATGGGTGGCCTGGGGTTTGGGGATTTAGTATAATCTGGGTAATGTACAGGCTTTGGTTGTTAACTATATGTCCTATGTATTGTTTTTAGACCAAGAACGAGAGAGGAATCCGGAACACGGAAAAGCTCGGGTCGAATAGAGCTTGGAACATTTTGAGGTAGGTGATGGCTTATGATTTTCTGTGAATGTGTATATTCATGTACTCATGTCTAAGTGATTGTATGCATTACATTGCTTAGGGAAATTTTGTGGAATGTTTAGGTTCATGTTTACAGTCTGTGGTTGAACGATTTTACTTGTTGGTTTTACAAGTTGTGTGTGTTCATATATTGACTGTGGTTTGTTAACATTCGGTTAACTCGGGTACCACGCCTGGTACGGGTATAACACATGGTTGGCACGGGTACCACGCCTGGTATGGGTATAACATTCGGTTAGCACGGGTACCACGCCTGGTACGGGTTTACTTTATTGCATCTTGCATTGTTTCATTGACTATTGTATTACATTGGTTGATATTGATTCCGTGAGTGGACCGGGTTGTTTTACTGAATGTAATACTTGGTATTGGTTCCGTGAGTGTACCGGGTTGTCTAGTCAAAGGTGCTATTGATGGTGGTTCTTGAGTGGCCAGGAACTTATTTAACTGTTGTGTTGGTCTTGGTTTAGGCCGGGTTGAATCATTACTTGGTATGTGTCTAGAGGGAATTCCAGGGTGAGTCCGGGCTAGACTGAAGGGTACAGTTAATGGCTCATGTTCGTGGTATAGAACTGTAAGAGATGGATTTCATGCTTGGACAAGGTAGGTAGAGACTTGTAGTCTAGGGCCTGTATACTTGTTGAATGTTTTCCATATATTTACTTGTATATGTTGTACTGTTATATATACTGTTTACTTGGAAACTGGTTGATGATCCTACCAATACACAGTGGTGATGTACTGATATTGCACTTGTCTTTCTTTTGGTGAGTACAGGAAATCTACCAGCGACTAAGACGCGACCTCGCATCTAGCATCGGCGATTTCTGACTTTCAAGGATGAGCTGCTTGTTTCGAGCTACCTTGGGTTATCTTAGAGTTTCAGTCCATTTGTTTTGGACTTAAAACTATTTCATTTTGTCTTTTGGGGTTGCATCCCCGTATTCTAGATATTTGGTATTGATGTTTGGTACAATGACTTTCAGTTCCTAGGAGGGATTTTCCGCAAGATAATAATTATGTTTAGTTATTGAATTGTTTGATTGTTAGTTTACTTTTCGCTTGCTGGTTTTAGGCTATTAGTCTAGGCAAGGGTTGAACTCTATTGGTTCGCTCATCCGGGGGTTGGGTGGGTGCCACTCACGACGGATTGGGTCGTGACATTTTGAATCATGACAGTCTTCAATTTTGTTATTTTTGGCAAAAAATTATATAATTTTATGCTAAATTGATTGAAAACCTTAATGCTTTACGCATATTTCCTAATTAGAAAGATGGATTACTTGACTCTTTATGGTAAATTTAGATCTTCTCAAGAAGGGATTTCTGATGATCATATCTATTCTTATGTTTACTTCCTTTAATATTATATGGTAGCCATTTTAGTACTTGTTTATTTTCGAAAAAAGCTGAATTAGTGTTCTCTTGATTCATCCACTGCTCCATCTAAGGAAAGGAAACTCCTTGATTGATTCTTGCTTTATTTGATAACTGATCATAGTCATTCTCTACTATATAAGCAGCTATTGTTCTCTTCTTTTAGACATTGGAAGTTTCCCCTGCTTCCGGACAAGACTTTTTACATACTTACTACTCTCATACTCTTAAGAACTCTCTTATTTGTGGACAAGCTTACTGATTGCTAAGTGTTGGAATTTGAATATTCTTGTTGTTTGTAGCTAACTGGTTAGTTCCTATCGAAGTAATTTCAGTTTATATGTATGATTCCTTGTAGTTTAGGATACACTCTCTAGTTCATCTATGTTTATTTGTGAAATCTCTTGATGTATATGTGTATAAATCCATGAGTCGGTAGAAACTTGCCTAATAGAATTTATGCCTAAACTCTGCCTCTTGTTTGCTTGATCTGCTTTTCTCCTTTTGTGCCTTAGTCATGAACTAGTGTTATTTATAAAAAGCTATATGTTTCTGGTTGGCACGTTGGCAGTTTGTTGGTTCATATGATTACATCCGGCTCTGTATTTGGCTTGGCTTTGTAGTATTTGGTATGGAGGTCCTAACGCATCCCTAGCCTTTGATATAAGCACTGCCTAGGATCCTTGAGATCCTCAGGAAATCTGACATGTCAAGGGGTGATTTTAGGGGTTGTGCTAGGATCCTCCGCATCCTATGTTTATATTTTGAAAGGTTCTTCTATTGGAAGATAGGTCTTACAGTGAAGAGTTGTCCGGGATTTGGGAGTCTCCAAGATCCTAGATCTGTTTTGTTTTTTCTTATTTCTCATTCATTCATTTGGTCTGTAATATTTATTGTATAACTTCGATAATAAATGAAAAACAGGAGACTGCTATGGGGAGGGGAAAACTACATTCTACCTGTTTTATCTAATTGAAAACATAGAAAGCATGACTATAGGTATTAATTAGCATATTTCTAATTTTCAGTATGCTCACAGTAATCTTGCATATTAGAAATTCCGTTTACGATTCTGCGCTCGCTACAACTTTTGATTCTGCTTATAGTTATTCGTGATTTCTGCCTAATCAACGTAAAGCAATTAGTTAAAATCAGTACTTTATTTTAAATTAGAAATCATGTCTATAGGTTTAAATCAGTTGCTTTGTTTTAAATTAGAAATTATGTTTATAGAATTCGAATCGTTTGCATCGTTTTAAATTAGAAACCATGCCTATAGGATTCAAACTTATTTCAACATATTATTTGTTTAGCTAGCATACTATAGTACAAATCAGTTTCAGCATGTTAATCAAATCTGTCACAGTTGGACACCACGCTATTAGGATTCTAAATTAATTAATCAGTTTTTTTTAATAGTAGGCAGCATGTGCAGTAACTGCAATTACTTGATCATTTAATCTGTTTTAACCAGTCCAATGCTTTAAAAAAAATGTCGTTAAACCCAAATCATTTTTCGCATGTCTCAGCCATTAGATATCATGTTCATAGGTTTAACCATATAAAAATGTCAATTATTTGAAATGTGTTAATCACTTAGTTATCTTTTTAATTAATTTGGAGGCTTATATGAGACCTTGTATGCTACTTGCTTAAAGGTCCTTGTATGTCTTTTGTATGACGTTAATTCCGATCTAATTAAAAAGCCCTAGGATCTTATTGTCTAGACCCGTATTCAAAAATAGAAAGTCCAATGCCTCTTGGACATAAGGATGGGACGGGTAGGCATTGTTAGGAAACACTAGATTTATCATTTTTTTAGTGCGCTTTAGGTTAATAACACAACCTTAATAACCAACCTAGGCGGGTAGTCAGAGATGATAGTCTGTGCTCGCTGATTAATACGAGCAATCCTTTAGTGGATTGCGAAGTATTAATTTATGTTGCATGAGGTGATCCTTTAGGCTAAAAAAACCCTCCTCCCCAACTTGTTTTCCTCCTACGTAGAGAGTGATCTATATGATACACTTATGCTCGATAGTCATTGTACCTTGACTAAGAGGTCTTTTAAGACTTCGCACGAGATTGAGAGATTACTCCCGAACGTATAGGCTTTATAGTTTTATTTAATTATTGCATTATCTTATGCTTGGGGTAGTTAATTAAATTATTTAGTAATTAGATTGTCTTCTCTATATCGCGATGTCAATTCTGTATTCTCGCTTATCTGATCTTATTTATTTATTTATTTACATGTGTAATCCTCGTTCACTTAGATTTATTAGTAATTGAATTGATTTAATTTATTTACTTATTTTAAAATAGAGATTTACTTGCTTAATCACTTAGTCATTTTTTATCTAATAAAATTCATCGACCTTTTATTTATCATGAACCTCCCACACAAATAATAAATTCGGCAGGGACCCATATTTGTGGACCTTGAAAGGTGACTAACACCTTCCTTTCGAGTTAACTTGAACCCTTACCCAATTTCTGGTGACGTTGAGCTTTAATTTAATTTAATCTTAGTTAGTTAGAATGGTGCTCTAACGCACCTTAAATTCGTTAGGTGGCGACTCTTCACCCTCTTCTATTCTAAAAGAGAGTTGTCACGTCGATGGCCCACTTTTCACGAGAAAAATGAGGCGCGACAGAATGGCAACTCCGTTGGGGATACTTAGGTTCTAACCATTACGGATTTGTGTTAAGTGAGATTTTGTGCTTATTTTTAAAATAATTTACTTTCATGTTTAATCTCTTTCTTATTTAAATTCGTTTTCTTTTTCCATTATTTGGTTTCTTGAATGACATGTTAATCTTTTTCTTTTTATTTTTTCTTGAATGATTTATTATTGTGCTTAATTAATTTTCAGTTTAAAAATATTTTGTGTCATGTATATATTTTTCCTTACCCTTATAATTAACTCTCTCGTTTGAATATTTTATTGCCTTAATTGAATTACTTATCTCACATGAATATTCTTTTTCTAAATTCCTTTATTTGTTTCCTTAATTGATTTTTTAGATAAAACCTTTTTAATTGTTCCTTTATTTATTTTTAGTACAATTTATTTCATTTCATGTACCTTCTCCTACCTTACCCCCTTTATTTGTTTTCTTAACTAATTTATTTTGCTTTCATGATCAATTTCTTTTCTCATTCTCTTTACGTATTTTTTTTTACGTTATTTCATGATTAATTTATTACTTATTTGTTTTATCTATTTATTTAATGTGTCTCCCGATGTATTTATTCTTTTTTTTTATTACTTATTTTTATTTTTGATTTTGCTTTATCTCTTTATCATTTTTTTAAACTATTCATTGTGTTATTATTTTTCACTATATGCTACTTGTTATTGCTTTACATAATTGTTATTCTGCGCATACTCCTCTGTTTGGAATCCCTCTTTCCTCTCTTGAAATGGTTGCATGGTTACACGGACGGTCGTTCTAATATACCCTTAAGGGAAATGTCTCATGGATCAATCGATCAGCGGTGCGTCGACAGCCAAGAGCGTTCCCACCCTCGAGTTGTTCGCTTGAGGGAACCTGTGTCATGAAATCATTCTTGCTCTTAGATCGTGACTGTGTGTTCCTTTATCAAGAAATACACTTCGTATTTGAACCTAGGAGATCATAATAGCCTTGGGTGTTAAAATCAGTAGTTTGACTTTATCCCAAGTCCAAAAGGTTCATGACCTCAAAATAGCGCATAAGTTTACGTGCTATGTGTTAAACTTTTACGCATATGTTAATATTTGTCAGGACCCAACTATCGGCCGTGCGAGCACCTACTCTAATCCACCTAGATAGGAGAACCCTTACCACCCGAACCAACATGTAATGCGGAAAAAGATATAAATCATGAATTAAAACCCCTTTTTATACAAGGAACTTCCTTTATAAAGATTCAGGAAATAACGACTTACAAAACTTACGAAAAATCATTTACAATGTGAGACAGCCCTCCCTAAAACCTAGTCTAATCCGGTACAAGAGCTTCTACAAGATGAGCTTATAACATAAAATGGACACAACTCCCACCATAGAAGGAAGTAGGAGCTGCTGGAAGATCACTGCAATCCTGAACTTGTGGAACATCACCAACCCTGCAAGCAGACTATACCCAAAAAGGTATAGCAAGAGTCGAATCAGTACAAGCACACGTACTGGTACGCATCATCGGCTGACCCAAATTCACTCCTACCATCATATAAAAATCAAGATAAAATACACAAGGTAAATGCTTCACCCCTTTCAATATCACTTTTATCAATCCCTCCTTTCGGAACCGCCCATCCTAACCTTTAGATTTACCAAGTCACCTTGCCACCTAGACTTCCCAAGTCACCTTGACACCTAGACTTCCCAAGTCACGTCCTTGACTAAATATTCAGACTTAACCCGGCTAACTTCCCAACCAAACCACTTATACCTGTAGTATAGTTACCAGTGTCCGGACCCTTTGCGAACCTCTAGGACAACCTTCCATCCTGGTTACAACAACCAACAACTACGACCCCAGACTTTCAGTCTTACTCCCAATTTAAAAATCATATGGAATTCACCTAGTAACCATTGACACATTCAATAACAACAACAGAGTGATATCTAAATCCCTCTCTAATCCCGAAACCCAGACAATCCAAGGATCCTCTAACCAAACCTAATGGTCCAACAAGCTACCCGGTCTATGCGAAGATCCACCCTTAGCTTGTTAACCACAAATAATTCCTGACCGCCATTGGTACACTTAATGACAATAGTTTGTGAACTTATAACCTCTTTTACATAGTCCGGACCCACCCGGACTCCCTTAACACATCTAGGTGTTAACATGAAAAACCCGGTCTACCACAAGACCAACTAATAATTAACATAATAACCTGGCCTACACCAAGACCAACCGATAACATAATATAACCACCCGGCCTACACCAAGACCAAACTCATAATATAATATAACAACCCGGCCTATACCAAGACCAAACTAACAATATAATAAGCCGGCCTACACCAAGACCAAAATGATAACATAATATAACCACCCGACCCACACCAAGACCAAACCCATAATATAATATAACAACCCGGCCTATATCAAGATCAAACTCATAATATAATAACCCGGCCTACAACAAGACCAAAATGATAACATAATATAACCACCGGCCTACACCAAGACCAAATATAACAGAATTTCCGGCCTCTCACGGACCATAAGCAATTATCATATTTAAATAAAATAACCTGGTCCACTCACGGAACCAATAACAGTTAATGCAACACAATGATAAAATGCAATGATGCAACAAAAGTAATCCGTACCAGGCATGGTACCCGAGCCAACCGTTAGTATATCCTGTACTAGGGGTGGTACCCGAGCCAACCGTTAGTATATCCTGTACTAGGGGTGGTACCCGAGCCAACCGTTAGTATATTTCGTATCAGGCGTGGTACTCGAGCCAACCATTTGCTATACTTGTACTAGGCGTGGTCTCGTGCCAACCGTTAGTATACCTGTACCAGGCGTGGTACCCGAGCCAACCGCATGCCAATAATTCACAGTCAAATAATGAACACACAACTTGTAAACCAACAAGTAAACAACCATTCAATTCACAGACTGTAAGACAAGACCCTTAGACATTCTACACAATTTCATCTAAGCAATGCAATTCACACAAACACTTAGATAGGAGTACAAAACATACAACATTCACAGGAGTCGTGAGCCATCACCTACCCCATTCCGGGTACACTATGAACCGTCAAATCTAGTCCAAAGACTAATCCCGGTTCGCCCTTTTTAAACATGCAGTTAATTACATTTAATCCCGACCCTCTTTCTAGGACCAAATACAACCTGGAAAAATCCTTCCCAGCCTTAGAACACAACCAAACAATTATCCAAATTATACCAATTAGTCTGGAACTTCCGTTCCTTACACATTTGTTAATTACTAACCCTTTTCCAATTTCCCGAACCTTCCGATATTCTAGTTCCCGCATTTTATTAGCAAAAACACACAATTTAAGCAATACCTAGAATATCACCATACCCTATTCCCATTCTACCATTTCTAAGAGTTACAACAACTTCCTCCAGACTCCGTGCCCGAAGGCCTAACCATGGATTCTCCCTTTCATTCTATACAATAATACGAAAATAAAAACGGTCAATCTACTCTTGGAAGAAATCTAGCCTACCTGGATGCCGAGCAGCTGTTCCATGCCCTTTCTAGCTCCATGAAGGCGTTCCCTGATGATTCTGCAGGATCGAATCCGTGGTTTTACGTGCCTTTTACCGGAATTCCTCCTCCCCATGGCTCCCAAGCCTTGGAGCAGCCTAGGAGGGTTCTTGGAGTAACCCTCGTCTGTTTTTGGGGGCTGAATGGGAGAGAATGAAATTAAAAGCCTGTTTTCTTGGTTTTCTAATCCCATAACTCTGCTATAGCGGTCCCTGCTCTACTATAGCGGTCCCACTATAGCGGACAACTCTCACATAGCGGTCTTAAGCGGTGTTGACTGTCTTAACCACCGCTATAGCGGTATTTTCCACCGCTATAGCGGAGGCCACTACCGCAGACGGTTGCACTCATCATGGACAGAATGTCTGGAAATCTCCCAGTTTTGGCCATTTTACGACACACTTATTTTCTCGATATTCCAGAACAACCCCTTCACGGCAAACTCAATTCCGGGAGTTCTACTGACCCGAATTCGATTCTGAAAAGTCCCCCGGACTCCTTTATGTCATAACTACAAGGAAAACTAGCTCAAAACAAGACATTTAACCCAATCCTTACCCGGATTGTCCTAGACCATACCTCGCTCCAAAACAGGCCGAGACTAGCCTAGTCCAGAATTTTTTAACTACCAAACCCAGAATTTTTCTAACCTAAAACTTGGCACTAATGGTTCACCCATAATGACGAACCCGGTCGTTACAACATATACCAATTTAGCCATCGTTCATCCTCGTACAATCTTTAAGGCGGAGGGAAAGGACAAGCTCGTCCCTCAATCTTAATGCGTAAATATAACCTTACGCAAACCACCAAAACATCCCAATCCCTTGGTATACCCAACTCAACCCAAAATTTAACTTACTTCCGCTCTATCAAGGAATTCCTTCCTTCGAGCCGCTCAAGGCAACTGATTACCCCTCCCCGAGTGCCCGAGAAATCCGGGGCCTCATTGAAACACCGGAGCAAAAGAAACTCAACTAATGAACAAAACAATGTTTTTTCCTTGCCAAAGGGACTAGATCCCACCATGGCGATCCCTTTCCCACTATACCCGGAGTTCTGCTAGCCCGAACTCCATTCCAAAAGCTTCCTACGGGGTACTATGCCCTCACCTATCATAATGTCACCTTACTCCTGTCAACACTGTGCCCCGAGATACCACGTATCTCTAAATCAAACAACCACAAAAATTCCACTGGAACTCATCCTGGCTTGAGGTTTCGTCAACTCTCATCTCAGGGGAAATTCTATCTGGGAACTTACACCCCAACCAATGCTATGGCGAGCACATCCTTACCACTAAGGATCATCAAATAAAACAAATCAATAATCGCCCTCACAATACAAGCCCATGAGAAGTGTCCCCCACTACTCAGTCAATCACAGGTCATTTGTCAAATTCTACATAAGTGACTATACCCACCGATGGTCAATCGTAATTTTTCTAATACCCCAAGCTACCATATCTACCCTTCATTTTTATCGCACCTAAGTGTCCAACAAGCTACCCGGTCTATGCCAAGACCCACACTTAGCTTGTTAACCACAAATAATTCCTGGCCGCTATTAGTACACTTAATGACAACATATTTTGAACTTATAACCTCTTTTAGATAGTCCAGACCCACCCGGATCCCCCTAACACATCTACGTGTTAACATGGAAAATTCGATCTACACCAAGACCAACTAATAATTAACATAATAACCTGACCTACACCAAGACCAACCGATAACATAATATAACCACCCGACTTACACCAAGACCAAACCCATAATATAATATAATAACCCGGCCTACACCAAGACCAAAATGATAACATAATATAACCACCCGGCCCATACCAAGACCAAATCCATAATATAATATAACAACCCGGCCTATACCAAGACCAAACTCACAATATAATAACTCGCCCTACAATAAGACCAAAATAATAACATAATATAACCACCGGCCTACACCAAGACCAAATATAACAGAATTCTCGGCCTCTCACGGACCATAAGCAATTATCATATTTCAATTAAACAGCCCGGTCCACTCACGAAACCAATAACAGTTAATGCAATACAATGATAAAATGCAATGATGCAACAAAAGTAATCCGTACCAGGCGTGGTACCCGAGCCAACCGTTAGTATATCCCATACCAGGCGTGGTACACGACCAACCGTTAGTATATTTTATACCAGGCGTGGTACCCGAGCCAACCATTTGTTATACCTGTACCAGGCGTGGTACCCGTGCCAACCGTTAGTATACCTGTACCAAGCGTGGTACCTGAGCCAACTGCATGTCAATAATTCACAGTCAAATAATGAACACACAACTTGTAAACCAATAAGTAAACAACCGTTCAACTCACAAAATGTAAGACATGACCCTTAGACATTCTACACAATTCCATCTAAGCAATGCAATTCACACAAACACTTAGATAGGAGTACAAAACAAACAACATTCATAGGAGTCGTGAGCCATCACCTACCCCATTCCGGGTACACTATGAACCATCAAATCCCGTCCAAAGACTAACCTCGGTTTGCCCTTTTTAAACATACAATTAATTACATTTATTCCTGACCTTCTTCCTAGGACCAAATACAACCTGGGAAAATCCTTCCCAGCCTTAAAACACAACCAAAAAATTATCCAAATTATACCAATTAGTCCGAAACTTCAGTTCCTTACACATTTGTTAATTACTAACCCTTTTCCGGTTCTCCGAACCTTCTGATATTCTAGTTTTCGTATTTTATTAGCAAAAACACACAATTTAAGTAATGCCTAGAATATCACCGAACCCTATTCCCATTCTACCATTTCCAAGAGTTACAGCAATTCAAAAACTTTCTCCAGACTCCATGCCCGAAGGCCTAACATGGATTCTCCCTTTCATTCTATACAATAACACTAAAATGAAAGCGGTCAATCTACTCTTAGAAGAAACCTAGCCTACCTGGATACCGAGCAGCTGTTCTATGCCCTTTCTAGCTCCGTGAAGGTGTTCCTTGACTATTCTGCAGGCCCGAATCCGTGGTTTTGCATCCCTTTTACCAAAATTCCTCCTCCCCATGGCTCCCAAGCCTTGGAGCAGCATAAGAGGGTTCTTGGAGTAATCCTCATCTATTTTTAGGAGCTGAATGGGAGACATTGAAATTAAAAGCCTATTTTCTTGGTTTTCTAATCCCGTCGCTCTGCTATAGCGGTCTCTGCTCCGCTATAGCGGTCCTGCTATAGCAGTGTTGACTGTCTTGACCACCGCTATAGTGGTATTTTCCACTGCTATAGCGGAAGCCGCTACCGCAGACGATTGCGCTCATCACGGACAGAATGTATGGAAATCTCTCAATTTTGGATATTTTATGACACACTTATTTTCACGATATTCTAGAACAATTCCTTCACGTCAACCTCGATTCTGGGAGTTCTACTTACCCGAATTTGATTTCGAAAAGTCCCCCGGACTCCTCTATGTCTTATATACAAGAAAAACTAGCTCAAAATAAGACATTTAACCCAATCCTTACACGGATTGTCCTAGACTATACCTCGCTCCAAAATCGACCGAGACTAGCCTAGCCCTGAATTTTCAACTCCCAAACCCATAATTTTTATAACCCGAAACTTGGCACGAATGGTTTACCCATAATGACGAACCCGATCGTTATAATATTTTACCTACCTGATTATTTATTTCTTGTCATAGTTATTCCTTACTCTTAGAATTTTAAACTTTAGATATCGTCAAAATTATTAACATGTCATTTACTTGTCGTTAATGCGAATAATTGCATAGCGCTGTTTTCCCTCACTCCCCTAGGCTCAAATCATACAATCTTAGGGTCTAGTCAAAATTCTTCTTCAAATTAGCTTCATGGCTCGACCTTGCTTATTTTCTCTAGCTTTTTTATATTTTTAAGTTTAACATCCTATCATTCATCAAAAATTGCGTTAATATTTGAAATCATAAGTTCTGTTAATAATATATGCTTCGTGCGTTAGAAGTTCAAATCTCTGCATTTAGATCACTCATTAAGTCCTAGTCTTCATTTATTTTTTCAACCTAGGGCATTTTAAATGTCTTTTATTCTTATATTATTACTATTATAATTATTATTTATTGTTTCAAGCTTATATGCGCTACATGATAATTCTTGTTTGTGTTTGACTTATTTATTTTATTTAAAGGTTGTCTAGCATTTGAATATCGACTCGATTGAGAATCTTTAATATGACAAATTATGCTCAATATTCAAAAGAAATTTAGTCTTATGCCTTCTCGCTCAATGCAAAATACTTTTTGGACTATATTTCCCCATTCCATTCCTACTCGTGCACCCCCTCAACAATTGCCTTCAACACCTATCAATTTTGATACTTTGCAAGACTTGTCAACGCCCAAATTAGATGCGCTGCAAAAGAGGATTCATGACTTGAAAGGAAGGGTGGATGAAAAAATGCGCTATGAAAATGTTCAGGATCTGAGGTATAAAAAATTGTGTCTACATCCAAGAGTTGAGTTGCCAGCAGAATATAAAATTCCAAAATTTAATGTGTTTGACGGGCATGGAGACCCGATCACGCACCTTAAGAATTATTGCAGCAGACTGATTGGCATAGGACATAATGAAACTCTCCTCATGAGATTATTTATTCAAAGCTTGTCAGGAATAATGCTGACTTGATACGTTAAGCAAGACTTTGACAAATGGCATACATGGGAGGATATGGCTCGAGATTTTATAGAACAACATAAGTTTAACATCAAGGCTGGTGTAATAAAGTTGGATTTACTTGGAGTAAAAAAATTGAATCGCGAATCTTTTGAGAAATATGTAACACGGTGGAGGTTAGAAGCTTCTAAAATACGTCCTTCAATACCTGAAGAAGAGCTGATACAAACTTTCATCAGATCATTAGACGACATATACTACAAAACATTGTTCTTCATATGTATTCAAAGCTTCAAAAGTTTAATTCGAATTGGAAAAGTGTTAGAGTATGGCCTTCAGACAGGATGAATTGTTGCTGTCTTTCAAGCATCGTAGAATTCACCGGATGAAAATGAAAATAAGATATCGATCCCCATATCTCAGACACAATATCATCAGAATTCTGAACAAGTCCATGCCATTTTTTATGAGCCCCCCAGTCGTATAACTCACAAATTTCTCCAGAGGTGTATCAGTCACTCGATTTCTCTCCACAAAAAGGGAGGAAACCTCATACCTCTACTCCCTTAACAAAAACTTTGTCGAGTATATTTCAAAGATTGTGGGCTCAAGGAGTTTTGAAACCAATAAAGGGATAGATTCCTAGGTACTCATCTCCATCTTTTGATCCATCCAAAAGTTGTGTTTATCACTCAAATATTCAAGGTCATGATATCAAGGAATGTTCAGCATTGAAGCATAAAATTCAGACTCTGATTGAAAAGGGCAAAATAATAGTGCAAAGATCGCTAAACAATAATTATGATCCTATCATGATAAATGCAGCCGTTGTTCAAGGTGATCCAACAAAAATATTCCCAAGACATTATACAAGGAAGCGCAAGTCACATCAAAGAAATTGACGAGAACAAGACTCCAACATGCAAAGTGTTATTACTGTCTATTTGTCCATTTTAGGACCAATAAATTTTTTGCTTTTATTCATTCTCTTTTGTATTCATGAACTACGTTTGACCTGATTTTCATTTGGATACGTAGGTAGCTCATTATTGGGTTCGGTCTTAATATAATAAAAATTTCTTCTCCTTTCACATTCAAATTGAGATGGCCTTGACTAAGCTCTTCACTCATTAAGTCTTAATTATTTTGATCTGTCATATGACCAATAACGACATAATGCAGATTCAAAATTAAGAACATGATGTTCAAACGCAAGACAACCATATTTTTTGTGCTAATATTTTCTCTGAGTAAAGAAGGAATCCAAGTCTCCCTACATAAGAAGTTAGTCTGAGTTTTAGAGGGAACCCCAAAAGTTATAATGGCAGGCAATCTTTCAACATACAAAGACATACAGAAAGTATTTTATTCTAAACAGGGGCAGAATTTTTTGAGAAATCCTCAAAAATTTCACCAAGATTCAAGGAAAGCTCAAATCCACGAGATCAAAACAATGACAAGGAGTCGAAGACAAGATAAGGTATGAGTCAATCTCTCTCTTTAAAACTAATTATTTTTCTTTGAATGCAGAAATAACAAGTACAAATTATGAAATTATTCTCGCAATCAAGAATAACCGTCATCAAGAGATGCTCTACTCAAAATTGACGCAGAGGCTAAGTTGCTTTATTCTTATCAATTTTTATTTAATCAGAATACTTTTGAATCATGCTACTTTTGGTCACTAAATACTTGAATTGAGCCATTACCATTCAACCCAACTACTTTTGATCCACTAAATATCAAAATCAGATTATTATTGTTATCAAATAATTAAATTATGTTATTATTGAGCTACTAATATTTAGGCTTGTTCGCCTTACAAATGAACATTGAGGCTCGTTCACCTTATAAAGGAACACCAAAGGTTGGTCCGCCTTACAAATGGGGCACCTAATGCTCGTCCGCCTTACAAATGAACGTTTAGGCTCGTTCACCTTACAAAGGAATGCTAAAGTTGGTCCGCCTTACAAATGGGATACATAAGGTTTGTCCGCTTTACAAATGAACATTTAGGCTCGTCCGCCTTACAATGGAACATTTAGGCTAGTCCACCTTACAATAAGACATTAAGGCTCGTTTGCCTTATAATAAGGTATTTAGTCTTTTCCGTCTTACAAAAAGACATACATATTATTTTACAACATCCCTATGTACTAACATGATTAGCTAGCATATTAAGTTTCATAGGTTTAACAAGTGATGACTTCTCTTTAAAGGTTTAGACTGGGACAGAATTTTTGAGGTTCCTAAAAAATACTGCAACGATGTCAAACAGATACACTTTCTCACTCTCATCATTATGTATTACTATTTGCTATATTTATCAATACTTCTCTATAATTATGAGCTAACCATTTTATCTAGTTATGTCAGAAGTTGCAGGTATCGAGGTTCCAAAAGTATAGCAAGAAATGATTAATGCTTGTTCTCATCCTTGTATTCCACAACTTAACCAAAATCATATTTGTATTCCATCCTTGCACACTATTCTAATCTTGTCAACTCGTGCTATCCTCATGCAAAATTTATATTCATTAATTTTCTTTAGGGACCTCATTCGTTCTTAAATCTAGAACTAGACACGGCCTGATTTTCGTAAGACCCGAGATATGTAGGTGACTTAAAACTGAAGTCTTGGCCATGATATTTTCGCAACCCCTGCTTGTTTCTTCTGATTCCAAAAGAATCACCCTCTGGTCGGACAAAATTGGCTACTAAGTCAACGTTCTTTGCCCGATAATTTATTCTTCATTCCCGAGTAAGGAAGGGGTAGCTGTTGACACCCGATTTTGACCTCACTATACCTCATCTGGGCTATTATTTTACTGGTATCTTATATTAAAATCAATCTCCTTAACGTATTATTTTTATTTACGAAATAATGCCAATTGTTTTGTCGTTATCCTGACGTTCTCTAAATTTGTATTTTATAATTTATAAAAAAAGTAATTAATTTCTATTTATTGCTATTTTATCGTAAATTTCGTCTAAAGTTATGTTACATTAATTTTACATAATTTGGCAACTGATTTATTGTTTATTATTATTATTACATATTATTGTTATTATGTATTATAATTATTATTGTTATCGTTACTTATTAACTGTCATTATAATAAATAATGTTATTTCTTTTGTACATTTTTTTTACTATCGTTATTATAATTACTATTATTATTTTTTATCGTTTGGTTATATTCGTTATTGATGTAATTATTTATTTGCTAAACTATATGTTTCATAATTATTGAGATATAATAGCCCAATTTACAAGTGTCTTCCAATTTATTTAAATTCTAGCCACTTTCTGCCCAATTTATTTTTAATTTTAGCCTAAAATTGAGCCAATTTGGCCTAATTTTAATCTCAAATCTAACCTAATGATAAGATTAAATCTCAGCCATTGATCTAATGTGATCAACGGACAAGAATAAAGCTCACCTTCTCTTTCCTTTTAATCATACAAAAAACCCAAACCTAATCACTTCTACACAACTCTAGCCGCCACCCCTTTCTCTCCCCTCACTCTCCTCCTCTTCTCCCCTCTCCCCCCCTCCCCCGCCGACGAATGGCGGCTCGTTGTCGTCGCCTCGTTCTCCGACGAAACCCCCACCAAACAACCACTCTCTTCTCCATCGCCGCCCTCACCTTTAAAAAAACACTCTCCTCTCTCTCTTTCTCACACCACTCTCCCCTCTCTGACGAACCATACAGCTACGCCAACACACTCTTCCTCACCCCCGCTGCTCTGAACAACCCTCACCATCGGCAAAACTCTGACAAACCACCACTCACCACCGCCCTATCTTCTCCTCCGCTCCTCTAAACCTCTCTGCCTCTATCTCTGACCAACTCCATCAAACCGCCAAACCCCATACCCTCCTTTTCTGGTTTATCCTGTCAAACTCAGAAAATCCCAAAGATTTCTCCTCTCCTATTAACTATGGGAAAACCCCAACGAAGGTAGCATCGACGTTGGGTTCATCATTATTCCGAGATGTATTTAAAGATGAGGAAAGCATGCTCACCAGCCTCCCTCAATTCATGATGTGCATCAAAAAGATAGATTCCTTTGAATCTGTCCTCGATATGGTATTTGGTGCTTATTTTGTTCTCAATTGATTATCCTATATTCAGATTCATGATTTCTTAGTTAATGTCAAAAGTTGAGGTTAGTGTGAATTTAGTGATCAAGTCTTAACTAATACTTGTCAAGTCATGTTCTTCCGTGTTTGCATATTAATTTATGTTAAAATCCCTCATCTTAAAAATCACGTTTAACCATAATTTGACAACCTTGAAAGATTTTGGACAGCCTTTTTGGATAGTCGTGGTCTTTGGTAAGCTTGATTTGTTTGTTCCCTTTCTTCTTGAATTTGACTCGTGACAGTTGTAGTACTTGTTTGGTTTTGATAAAAAATAATTTAAAAGAAATTAGAGTTTGACTTTAAATGATACTTGATCCCTTCCCTTATTTTGAATCATGACAGTCTCTAATTTTGTTGTTTTTGACAAAAAATTGTATAATTTTATGCTAAATTGATTGAAAACCTTTATGATTTACGCATCTTTCCGAATTAGAAAGATGGATTACTTGACTCTTTATGGTAAATTTGGATCTGCTCAAGAAGAGATTTCTTATGATCATATCTATTCTTATGTTTACTTTCTTTAATATTATATGGTAGCCGTTTTAGTACTTGTTTATTTTCGAAAAAAGCTGAATTAGTGTTCTCTTGATTTATTCAATGCTCTATCTAAGGAAAGGAAACTCCTCGATTGATTCTTGCTTTATTTGATAACTCATAGTCATTCTCTACTATATAAGCAGCTATTGTCCTCTTCTTTTAGTAACTGGAAGTTTCTCCTATTTCCGGATAAGACTTTTTACATACTTACTACTCTCATACTCTTTCTCTTCTTTGTGGACAAGCTTACTGATTGCTAAGTGTTGGAATTCGAATATTTTCTTGTTGTTTGTGGCTGACTGGTTAGTTTCTATCGAAGTAATTTCAATTTATATGTATGATTCCTTGTAGTTTAGGATACACTCTCTAGTTCATCCATGTTTATTTGTGAAATCCCTTGATGTATATGTGTATAAATCCATGAGTCGGTAGAAACTTGCCTATAGAATTTATGCCTAAACTCTTCCTCTTGTTTGCTTGATATTCTTTTCTCCCTTTGTGCCTTAGTCATGAACTAGTGTTATTTATAAAAAGTTATATGTTTCTGGTTGGCACGTTGGCAGTTTGTTGGTTTATATGATTACATCCGGCTCTGTTTTTGGCTTGGCTTTGTAGTATTTGGTACGGAGGTCCTAGCGCATCCCTAGCCCTTGACATAAGCACTGCCTAGGATCCTTGAGATCCTCAGGAACTCTAACATGTCAAGGGGTGGTTTTAGGGGTTGTGCTAGGATCCTCTGAATCCTATGTTTACAATTTGACAGGTTCTTCTATTGAAAGATGGGTCTTACAGTGAAGAGTTGTCCAGGATTTGGGAGTCTCCAAAAGCCTAGATTTGTTTTGTTTTTTCTTATTTCTCATTCATTCATTTGGTCTGTAATATTTATTGTATAACTTTGATAATAAATGAAATTTAGGGGACTGCTATGGGGAGGGGCAAACTACGTGCTACCTATTTTATCTAATTGAAAATATAGAAAGCATGACTATAGGTATTAATTAGCATATTTGTAATTTTCAGCATGCTCAAAGTAATCTTGCATATTAGAAATTCCAGTTGCGATTCTGCGCTCGCTACAACTTTTGATTCTGCTTATAGTTGTTCGTGATTTCTGCCGAATCAACGTAAAGCAATTAGCTAAAATCAGTGCTTTGTTTTAAGTTAGAAATCATGTCTATAAGTTTAAATTAGTTGCTTTGTTCTAAATTAGAAATCATGTCTATAGAATTTGAATCATTTGCATCATTTTAAATTAGAAACCATGCCTATAGGATTCAAACTTGTTTTAACATATTATTTGTTCAGCTAGCATACCTTAAGCACAAACAAGTTTCAGCATGTCAATAAAATCTGTCACAGTTGGACACCACGCTATTAGGATTCTAAATTAATTAATCAATTTTTTTTAATAATAGGCAGCATGTGCAGTAACTGCAACTACTTAATCATTTAATATGTTTTAACCAGTCCAATGCTTTAAAAAAATGTCGTTAAACCCAAATCATTTTTCGCATGTCTCAGCCATTAGATATCATGTTCATAGGTTTAACCATATAAAAATGCCAATTATTTTAAATGTGTTAGTCACTTAGTTATTCTTTTAATTAATTTGGAGGCTTATATGAGACTTTGTGTGCTATTTGCTTAAAGGCCCTTGTATGTCTTTTGTATGACGTTAATCCTGGTCTAATTAAATAGCCCTAGGATCTTATTGTCTAGACCCGTATCCAAAAATAGAAAGTCTAACTCCTCTTGGACATAAGGATGGGACGGGTAGGCATTGTTAGGAAACACTAGATTTATCATTTTTTAGTGCGCTTTAAGTTAATAACACAACCATAATAACCAACCTAGCTGGGTAGTCGGAGATGATAGTCTGTCCTCGCTGATTAATACGAGCAATCCTTTAGTGAATTGTGAAGTATTAATTTATGTTGCATGAGATGATCCTTTAGGCTAAAAAACCCCTTCTCCCCAACTTTTTTTCCTCCTGCGTAGGGAATGATCTACATGATACACTTATACTCGATAGTCATTGCACTTTGACTAAGAGGTCTTTTAAGAGTTTGCACGAGGTTGAGTGATTACTCCCGAACGTATAGGATTTATAAATTTATTTAATTATTGCATTATCTTATGCTTGGGGTAGTTAATTAAATCATTTAGTAATTAGATTATCTTCTCTATATCTGTCACGACCCATCTCATCGGGCTATGCGGGCGCCTACTCTAACCACCTAGATAGACAAACCCTCACCACCCGTCCAACAGGTGACATGCGGAAAATAGAAAGTAGCAAAATAACCTTCCTTTTATTATGAAAACCTTGTTATTACAACATTTGAAAACAAAAAAAAAAACAGTTCTTAAATGTAAATTACCCTCCCTAGGACGTAGTCTAAATAGGTATAAGAACTACTACAAGATTTATACAAGGGGGGGAAATAAATGAGACACAACTTCTGTCAAGGAGGAAAGACAGAAGTTGTTGCAGATCACCATCGCCATGTACCTATGATACATCACCAGCCCTGCAATCAGACTATACCAAAAAAGTATAGCAAGAGTAGAGTCAGTACAACCACACGTACTGGTAGGCATCATCGGTCGACCCAAATCCACTCCTACCATCATATAAGAAGAATAGGGAAAACATGAAACAATATAACTCCATCCTTCACCGATTTCCCTTACCGAATCCGATCTCAACCGATTGTCTACTCGTACCCCTTACTTTAACCCTTTATATTCCTTCCACTGCCTACTCCCTCTCTCTCAGGTCTTTCGAGTCGCTATGCTTAAACTTCCCAAGTCACACTAACCTTAGACTTCCCAAGTCACACACTTTAGACTTCCCAAGTCACACAACCTTAGACCAACTGCTAAATTCAACTCTGCCTGCCTCGCCATTAACCTAGTCAACTCCCATGACTATGCATCCAGAACAACCCAGACCCTATCATTCCAGATCCACTAAACCCAGGGTACTACACACAAGTACCCGGACCCGCCCCGAGTCCCGAGATAATTCCTTCGAGGATATCACCCGCTAGTCACACCATGTAAGACTCCCAGCCATTCCCCTAGTTTATCAACCACATGTAACCAACCTTTATAACTATGATCAACGATCAACTACATAACCCACAACAACCCTTATCGTATAGACCGGACCCACCCTAGGATCCCCTCTAAACAACACCTAAGTGTTAAATAGATAACCCGGCCTAATCCAAGACCAACTCAATAGATATAACCGGATTCTCGATCACTCAAGGACCACCAACCAATATCACAATTCAATAAAACAGCCCGGTCCACTCACGAAACCAATAACAGTCAATGTAATGCAGTAATATCAATGCAATGATGCAGTAAAATAAACCCGTACTAGGCGTGATACCCGAGCCAACCGTTAGTATTCCGTACCAGGCGTGGTACTCGAGCCAACCATTTGTTATACCCGTACCAGGCGTGGTACCCATGCCAACCGTTAGTATACCCGTACCAGGCGTGGTACCCGTGCTAACCGTTAGTATACCCGTACCAGGCATGGTACCCGATCCAACTGAATGTCAACAATCCACAGTCAAATAACAAACAATCAACTTGTAAACCAACAAGCAACACACCGTTCAATTCACAGACAGTAAAACAGGACCCTTAAACATTCTACATAATCCCTCTAAGCAATGCAATTCATACAAACACTTAGATAAGAGTACAAAATATACAACATTCACAGGAATCATAAACCATGACCTACCCTCTCACCCGGGTATATAACTTAATCTCGACCTTCGTCCGAAGTCTAAACACACTCACCCTTTATTTACATATAAAGAACGGTTTCCCTTTTTTTATCATAATTTAACAACCCCATTTATTTTGGAATGTACATAGATAATAACAACACGAGTTACCACCCTTTAGCCCTTAACAAAACAATGACTACTTATCATGCCTTCTGCATTCTGAAACCACACCTAGTAGTTTCCCATTTTTATACCCTTTAGTTGTCCTTGCAATCCCCGGTTCTCCGAACCTTCCCGATATCCCAGTCCCTGAATCCTATCATTTTAGCATGCCAAGAAAACATAAACAGCCCAAAATAACTACAATCAAACCACAGTTCAATCCAACCAATCCTTAGCTCACTCATAACTAATAACAAATCCACTAGACTCCGTGCTCGGAGGCCTAAAACATGAAATCTCCATTCCGCTATACGATGAATAAAAAATGTAAACAGGTCTAACTACTCATGAAAACCTAGCCTACCTGGACGCCAGCAGCTGCAACCGTGCGTTCTTGGCTCTTTGAAGGCATTCCCAGTTGAACGATGGTCCTGGAATCTGCTGTTCCGTGTCCCTCCAGCCATGACCCCTCCTCCTCATGATTTCCTAGCCTTGGAGCAGCATGGGAGGGTTTTTGGAGAAACCCTCGTATATTTTCCACTTGAGAAGGAGAGCATCTTTTATTAAATCCCATTCTGAGGCTTCTGCCTCCCGTCACTCTGCTATGGCGGTTAAACCTCCGCTATGGCAGTCTCGCTATAGCGAAATAATTATCGCTATAGCGGACTGACGTCAGCCCAGATTATTTTTAAAAAATCAAAAATTTCTACTACGTCACCCTACTTAAACAAGCGTACTTTAAATTAGTTTCCCCAAATAATTTAATTTTGCGATTCTTAAAGTAACGATGGGTCCAATTGTTACAACAGATACTAATATACCCATCATTCATCCCCGAACAATCCCAGAATAAAACAAGAGAAGGGAGACTAGTCCAAAACTTTTACTGTCCCAATCGATCGCGTAACTTACGGACCTATGCGAATTACCTACCCTCGCTCGATTATTCACACCGATTTGGTGAAGATTAGAAGATCCCACTCCCTCAGAGAAAAATTTTCCTTCCAGAGAATTACACGTGACCTCCCCGAGTACCCAAGAAAATTCGGAGCCTCGCGTCATATTGGGACGGACGAATTTGAAAAAACCCAAGAGAACCTTTCATTACCAAAACTGGTTTTCTATCCGCTATAGCGAACAATAAACTGCTATAGCGATTCTGCTATAGCAGACTGCCGACTGCCATAGCGGTTGACAGTAGAATGAAATAGGGGAGAAATGGACTTTACCCCCCCATTTTCCCCACATTCCCTTCAAAAATACTACATTCTCTCCTGATCACTTCACTTTCAACGTTGAAATTTTCAGGTAAGACTCATTTTTACTTGATTCTTTACTTTCTTGCACGAATTTGGACATGATTATGGTAGAAAACTAGGAACCTTGGTGTATATTGAACTGGGTTTTCAACTTAGAACTTTTGGTTGGATTTTTGTTGAATTTCCGAAGCATGGATGATTCCCTTACGTTTACAATGCCTCCCAGGCGTTCTGGGCATAAGGATTACGCTATTATTGGCCAAAAATGGGCCAAAACACGGGTGGAATGTGAAGGGTTGTTCTTGAACAAAAGTGGTGATTTGGACATTTTATAGGGGTTATAATGCCCAATTGTTTGTAGAAAACAGTAATGGGGTACCTTGGGTAGGTAGATCTGAACTTGGGGTGTCAAAAACAGAATTTTGGACCAAGGGGCACCATTGTTGCACCCCTTGGAGTTTCAGGGACGATAAATATCGCTATGGCGGTTGGGCTCCGCTATAGCGATTCCGCTACAGTGGATATTTTTTTTCTATGGCAGTTCCGCTATGGCAGACGATCATCCGCTATAGCAGAAGGCCGTGAACCAGTAGCTTCCCAAGCTGATACTTAGAAAAATTTTCCCCATTTTTCTAAATCCCTTATGCCTTATCGAGTTCTAATCTAGTTTTCCTTGCTACATTACATGTTATATTTCCAATGGCTGGAGGAGGACAATTGCCCATGTACGATTATGACTGTTTTTCCGATGAAGCTAGTCGGGAGCGGTTCCTGGATTATTGGCGACTGGGCATTTGTTACGAGAGAGGTTGTAAGATGATTGGGGTGGATGGGAAGGCAACCGCTTTCCACCGCAAAGTTTGAGAGTTTAGCTGGGAGTCCTTGCTAGTAGCTCCTCCTCCCACACAGACGAGCTGGGTATGAGAGTTCTATGCCATACTCCCTACAGTCCGTTGGGATGAGCCCAACCCCACCATCCACATCCGAGGAATGGACATTCCAGTGGATGCTCAGACTGTCAATGATGTGCTTGGAGTGCCTCACGTCTCTAATGAGGCCTACGAGGCTAAGTTCTGGCTCTGGGACATGACTTGGTTGAGGGACACTCTGGTGGATGAGATGTGCAGGGATAAGGTCAACTGGTTCAGCCCCGAGGGCATCACCAGTACTTACTTTTCTCCGGAGGCTAGGATGTGGCTCAACTTGGTATCTCGGAGGATCCGCCCATTGGGTAACAATACCGACGTGACCTATGCTCGGGCTCTGGTGATTGCTTATGCCATGCAAGGCATTATTATGAATGTGGGGGAGCAAATCATCTCCGAGTGGAAGGAATTCTACCGGGGTCACAAGAAGAGCCCCTATCTTCCGGGTTTGGTGTCTGAGTTATGCAGGCGAGTTGGAGTGCCTGAGGACCATACTGACTTAGAGGTGGCTATGGATGACCCCTTTGACCCTGTCCGGGTGAAGGTGGTCTCCAAGAAGAAGAGGAAGATGGATGAAGCCGGGAGCAGTCAGCCGGTTGAGGAGGCCAACGACGATGATGATGATGACGAAGCCCCTGCCCCTTCCCAGCCCCAGCTCGCGGTCACTAGCACCCAGCTAGAGGAGAACTTGGTTGCTGTCAGGAGGTTCATGGAAGGCACTGCTGCTGCTGAAGGTGCAGCCCCGCCCCCCACTACTCAGGACTTTACTGCACTCCAAAGGGAGTTAGAAGAGGAGAAGAAGAAGAGGCGCTCCCGAGACCGTATGTTTGCCCGAATGTGGAAGACCATCAAGGTCATGTTCTCATGTGTTGCCCCGGGTCAGTAGCTGCCCACACTCGAGCCTGAGGATAGGCATGAGTTTCCCCTAAGCGATGATA
Source organism: Jaltomata sinuosa (assembly GCA_003996215.1). Lineage (NCBI taxonomy): Eukaryota > Viridiplantae > Streptophyta > Magnoliopsida > Solanales > Solanaceae > Jaltomata > Jaltomata sinuosa. The sequence goes on from QJPP01004131.1 coordinate 148,190, forward strand.
AGGCTTAGGAACTCCCCCTCCCCCTTTTACTATATACTCCTTATTGCTTTCGGTTGCCCCCGTTTGGGGCTTGTTAGACAATATTTCCCCTTTCCCTTTCCCCCTTTTATTATCGCACATGGATGCTTGTTTTAGACAATTTCCCTTATATGCACACTATGTTAGTTATATCATGTTTTTCTTAATTTATACCGTGATTCGTAACTTAATACTTGCTTTTATATTGACCCCGGGAAGGAATGAAAATAGGGGAAAACAGAGCGGGCTTTCTGCCTCACGTATCTTTGCTATGGTGGATGCCACTCCGCTATAGCGGATCCACTATAGCAGAGAAAAACCTGCTATAGCAGGAGCACCATAGCGGTGCCATCTGCTATGGCGGTCTCGATGGTAAATAGTACAGAAATTTGATTTTCAGCTAAATGCACTCATCCCCCTTCCCGGTTACCACTGTCCAAACCTGTAAGTCCCATCATGGTCTTAAACCACCCTCAAGACCATTCCTGGCATCGAACGTATCACAATCAGGCATAACGCACTATCAATTACAAAGAACCACAATAGCAGTTATTTTCTGACAATACCTTTCCGCCATTATACTAATGACTCTTTTGTTCCCATGGTTCCCAACCAAGTCCCGACTGTCCTGAAACCAAAGTTTCCCTACAATCACAGTTCCCAATCCCTTATCATCTTAACCAATGATAAGCCCTTTTCAACATGCAGAACTATTCTTTTAAATCAAAACATTTAACAGCTTACCATAGCCTTAGGTACACAAAGTTTTCCACTTGCTGACACTCTGCAGACTCTACATGCACGGCAGATGACAATTCATATCAAGGTAACCAACTACACAAAATTTCAAGTAGGTTCTACAACTCAGCTATACTCAACATTTGACTTTAGGTCACAGCAAGAATCAAGTCACATAAATTCAACTTCTATTCATCCCATGAATAGCCATTAGCCGATCATCCATGTCTTACCGCAGCCTCTCAGGCTAGATACCAATTGGAACCTTCCTGGTTCTAATTTCTCTTGCTTGTCTTATCGCAACCGGAGTACAAGGACCTCCTTTACTTCGTTGAGATACCAATTGGAATAAACTCATACAAACAAGTAAACAACTGCACGAAATAATGAAAGAAGGGAGATATTTCCTAGAATGCTTCATAGCTTCTCAAAGATTAGATGTGGACGTCAACACACCAATCCGTAGGACTCTATTCGACACTTTGCTCTTGTACTGGGAGACCGATAATCTAGGCTCTGATACCATCTGTCATGACCCAACCCACTGGGCCGTGCGGGAGCCTACTCTAACCACCTAGATAGACGAACCCTCACCACTCGTCCAACAGGTGACATGCGGAAAATAGAAAGTAGCAAAATAACCTTCCTTTTATTATGAAAACCTTGTTATTACAACATTTGAAAACAAAAAAAAAAATCTGAAATGTAAATTACCCTCCCTAGGACCTAGTCTAAACAGATACAAGAGCTACTACAAAATTTATACAAGGGGGAAAAATAAATGAGACACAACTTCCGTCATGGAGGAAGGATAAAAGCTGTTGCAAATCACCATCGCCATGTACCTATGAAACATCACCAGCCCTGCAACCAGACTATACCAAAAAGGTATAGCAAGAGTAGAGTCAATACAACCACACGTACTGGTAGGCATCATCGGTCGACCCTAATCCACTCTTACCTTCATATAAGAAGAATAGAGAAAAACATGAAAATAAACAATATAGCTCCATCCTTCACCGCTTTCCCTTACCGGACCCGATCTCACCCGATCGTCTATGTTTTATGAAAAAATGACTTGTGTTTGAAAATCATTTCAAAAATCTAGTTAAAGTTTCAAAACATTTTCAATTTAAAACAAGACTCGCCACTTAATTTTATAAAAGTAAAACCAAGAAAAACTTGTAAAAATTACAAAGTCTAAAACAGATAAAGGCTTAGAAAAATTTCGAGATTTTGGGTAAGGGTTCAAATTAATGCTTCGAGAAGGTTTTTAAAACATTCAAAACATCCGTTAACTTGCGATTATCCAAACTTGTTTGAAAATAACTTATTTAACGAACTTTTTTTTGAAAAAAATCTTGATTTATTTTATTTTGAGAAAGCACTTAATTAATTTAAGAAAAAAATATAGTGATATAACTTGACAAAAGGAAAGACTTGATAAAAGAAAATTAGCACATGCTTAGAGACGAAAGCACATAAAAAAGTTTGTTTTAAAACAAAAAAAGGGAAACATGCTTATTTTTTGACAATTTAAAGAACAAAACATTTAATTATTTTATACGAGAAAGACAAAAGTGATTAACAAGATGAGAGTTTATTCATTAGGGGTAATTCAACTAAGTTTAAAAGTTAGTTCAAGTTATAAATTTACACAAATAAAAGAGAGAGGAAGTAGATAATTAAGCTTTTTAAGCTCAATTAAGTCATGTCCTAGATCTAAGTTGTGGGCCCTCTATAGGCCCACTGCCATCCATTTTGGATTTTGGTCCAATTTCTCTCAACTGCTGATATGCTGCTATACATGGGTTTGGCCCAATTCTTGACTCTTAGTCCATTTTGGACTATGGCTGCTGTTGATTTATCTGTATGGGCTTTTGGCCCAATTTTCTGAATCCAGTCCATTTGGACTTACTGCTGCCTGCTGCATTTGTTTAGGCCTTTTTTAGGCTTTCTCTCGAATATCTGCGTATTTGCTCCCAAGCTTCACGTCTCAATCTTTTGGACTTGGGCTGATATTAACTCGATGAAGGTTGGTCTTGACCCAACGATAATGCAAAGGAGATGAAGAGAGTCCAAACAGACTCGGATGTGTGTCACATGTAAATGAGAAAAAAGATATGAATTTGCACAAGGCCAACAAGATAACCTTCAACTACTTATGTCAAAGAAACAAATATTTCAAGATGGAGATTTATTCTTATTTTACACGAAAAGGCTTGAATTCAATGAGACAGTAGAACAATTTACACATGATGTCTACACATTTATATTCATGGAGCAAAAACAAACAAGATTGACACGTTTGAGCCTTAAGTAAGAATTCGGCCAATCACTACCCTGCCTTTACTCGAACACAACATGGGGCTGATCTTTTATGCATTACTTATGGAGGGGAAATGAAAATCCACACTTTACTTAAAGTGAACCAGCGTGCTTGGGAAAAAGAAATTAAATTATTGTAAAAAACAAGCAATCTAAGGCAAAGCTCAAGCCATCGTTTTCACTTTTAACGGGGGACAGGACGTACATTGGTATATTGAGTTGTTCAATCTAGCCTTAAACTGATTTGAATTGATGAAGCAATAGTCTTTATAGCATCACATTTCAAACAAAACTCATGTTTGCATTTAGAAATGATTACTTACAAATATGACACTTGACTGTTTATAGAGCTTGAGTGAGAAAGCATGATCTTTTCAAGGACACATTGGACAAGTTCAGACATGGATACAGGGGAGAACAGTCAGCATATGCACACATGAAGAAACTAAGACAGAATAAGACACTTACATGCTCCCATATCTGATATAGTCCTGATGAAATCCACCAGTCCACACAATAAGATTTAGGATATTCCAATACATTACGGCACCTGAGAATGCTCTTTAGTAACAGACTTTATAACAGATCTTCAAATTGTTTTTAGCAACAAAACAGGGGAGGGGTTTGAGGATTCTAGGATCTCTTTATTTACAAGAGTGAAGGAAAGTAGCAGCTCAACCACTTTTAAATTAATAATGTACACTTTAAAGCTATAGACTTAGGTGTGATGGGAATGGTAGCTACAAAGTCAGAAGAGTAGAAATAAAATTGAATAAACTTAACAGATTAATTCATTAATTCCATTTGGGAAAAAGATGCTAACATATAAACCTACAAATTTCTCAATTACTCAGACCCAACACAAAATTCAAAACAGCAAACCAAAACGAAAACCCAAACCATGACTAATCAGTTCACGTAGGCGGATGTTATTCATGAACACACACAGCCATTTTAACTTGGGAAGAACAGAGAACAATACAAAAAAAATGAAAATTTGAGAACTTTAGGGGTTAACAATCATTTCAACTGAACAGAGTTTAAGCTAATACTCATAATTTTCAATACCAAGTCAAGCAAAACAGCTTAAAACCAGTAGGTATATCTCTAAGAGCTCAGCTTTTACATCGTATTGAATGAGCAAACGAGAAACAAGAATGAAAGAAGAGATGAGGGATTTACCTCTTTTGGAGCAGCGTCTGGAACTATGAGCTTCGTCGAAAACAACCCTTAACCACCGGAGCTTAGCTTGTTTTGCCGGAAGAACTCAAATTTTAGTGTTTATCTCTGAAACTTTCAATTTCTTTGACGGGTTTAGAGAGTGGTTCTCCAAGAAAACCCAAGGAATCTAAAGCCAACCCCTACTCTTGTAAACCCTTGGGGTTTATATAGGAGATTTTTGGGTGAAAATGGGGGGAAATCAGAAAGGGTAAAACGGGTAGAAGACTTGGAGAAATTTTGAATTTTGAATGAAATTCCTTGAGGATAAGCTTCGGAGAACAAGAATTCGTACAAAAACGTACCAATCCTTTGTTGATTTTGCGGAGAAATCAACACCTAAGACCCTCTAGAAGATTCTGGGTTTTGCCAGCTCGTCATCTTGACGGAGGGTGGACGTTGTTTGGGAATTTTTACCGGGTTGAGGCGTCGTTTCTGCAGATGAAAATGTTGGCAATGTTAGGGTTTGGCTGGTTCTGTTAGAGAGAGAGGATGAGGGAGATGAAGAAGATGGGGTGGAGGGTACTGATGTGTACTGGGTGCGTCAAGGGCTGTGGTGCATTCTTTCTGGGGATTTGACAGAGAGTGAGGAGCGTGAGGGGATTTTTAGGAGAAAATATAAGCGGTGTGGGGTTATGAGTGTATAAGCGTGAGAGTATATGTGTATGCTGATGGGGAAAAGGGAAATTGGGTCAGGTTTTGGGCTTAGGGAGTGGGCTAGGCGGGTTGTAGAGGTTTTTTAATTAGGGAAAGGGAGTGGGCTAAGCGGATTGGTGTGGAAAGTTGGGCCCAATGCTGGCTGAAAGAAAGGTTGTTGAGGGGTTATTTAGATAATGAAATGTGGCCATTTCAATCTTTAGGAGATAGCTAAATTTGAAAGATTTAGGGAAATTCAACTAATTTTTAAATGATTTTAAGGATTTAAGCTAGAATAGGGATAAAAATGAACTAATTACAATTAATCAATTGAGCTTTTCTTTAAATCTAAACAAATTGAAAAAATTATTGAATTTACCACATGATTACCTCTTTAAAATTATGAAATTAATTTATTCAATTAATCTCACGTTCGAATTAATTTGAAGGAAAATCAAATGTTAATCTTTTAAAAGGATTGTCTCATGATATTAAACTTTAAAATAGTTCTTCAAGTAAACTTATATAAATTCTACTTAATTAAATATGAAAGATATAAATTGATACTCAAGACTATTATAAAGCTGATTTGAAAGATGTCTTATCCCTTTTTACAAAACAATTATTTCAAAAATCGTTTGGAATTCAAAAGGCTCAAGATTAATTCATAATGTGGAGGGTAAAAATTGGGTGTCAACAACTGCCTCTCCCTTTGGGTAGGGTGAGTGTAATGAACCCTGGGCAAAGGGAATTGACATTCCTAATTTTATCCAATCATAAATTTATCTTCAGAAAGCGGTTGGTTCTAGCACGAATTTCAAGGAATTATGGCCGAACTCTGGTATTGAGTTTTCTATATATCTCAGGCTATATGAGAATTCAGTCCACTTGTAGTTCAAGATGCTCGATTTTACGCTCAATTTTGAAAGAATTCCAAACTATCTCGGTTTTAGAGTACGGAGAGACCGGAAAAGCTGGGAAGTAAAAGGATTGGAGGGAGTTAGGAATGCAGCCAAGTTTTCAACATAGAGCCCGCCTACATATCCCAAGACTTAGGGAATCAGGCTACTTGTAGTTCCACTCAATCGATGGGAAAGGTAATCTTTATGTTAAGATAACTTTTGGCTCGGGATGAGTGATGAATAATTTGAGCTATAGAAAAGAGGCTTGTAACCTCTCAACTATGAATGTGGTGCACTTCACACCCATAAGTAAGATTTTACCCGGACATAATTTCCCAAGCTCGAGATGTATCGTCACCCGAATTTGAAAAGAAGGAGTATTGCTTCCAGTGCGGGTTCAGAAAATACCCGGGATGCGAAACTAAGACCCCAAAGATAGGAAATACCCATATACCTTCTGATAGGGGTGTGGTTTGATGGTGGTGGTAGTTGTTCCTCAGCTCGCGTCTAAAGAGTTTGATATCCCTCTTCGGACTATGTCCCAGTTCGCTGCTAAGAAAAAGTTCCACGTTATGATGCATCTTTTTTGGTGTAGTCCGCACATGTGATTTTGCTTTGAGAATTTCATCCTTCTCGGATGCTCTCGATAACATCTCAAAACAAAACTGTTAGTAGTAACATAATTCCATTTGGAGAGGTAGTTTCCTTGTCATACCTCATCCTTGGGTTATGTCTGAATCTTAGGTTGTGACATATTTTTTATGTGCTTTGTACTTGTTGTTCTGGTTCGAGATTTTCATCCTCTCGGCTGCTCTCGGCAATATTTTGAAACAAAATTGTTAGTAGTAAAGAAGCTCAATAAAGAGAGATAGCGTTGTACCTTATTTTTTGTGTTTGTTTCTTCTTGAAGAAGATGTCATCATTTCATGTCTCTGTCTTAGGAAATAACGACTTCCATGACAATCAAACATGATAGCCATCGTAGCTATCAGATTAGGTTGCCTTTGTGGCGATCTTTGAATAAGGCAACCTTTGTGGCCGTTTGACGTGACGGTCCTTGCAAACATTTGCGGCGTTCTCTTAAACGTGATAGCCTTTGTGGCCATTGACATTAGTCTTTGCATATGCCTTTAGGGTAAATCTTGCGCATCATCCGTATCGACGCGACTAACAGATATTTCCTGAATTATCAGGCTTTGGGTAATCTAGCACATCATCCAACTTTGGATAGAGGCAGCTTACAGATGCCTTTAACTTGTCAACTTCGAGTAATCTTGCACATCATCCGACTTTGGATAGAGGCGGCTTACAGATGTCCTTCGAATTGCTAGTTTTTTGGGGTAATCCTACACTTTTATCCAATCTTGGATGTAACGCAACTTACAAATTTCCCTTGAATTGCTAGTCTTTTGGGTAGTCCTGCACAATATCAACGTGGATATATCGTGGCTTATAGATAACCCTCAGACTGTCAATTTTTTGATAGTCTTACACTTTATCCAATTGCGAATATTATTGCGACTTACGCATTACCCTTGAACTTTCAATCTTCAGTGATCTTGCACACTATATGGTTTTGGATATCGCTGCGTCTTACAGATAACTCTTAGTCTATCAAGTTTTTGGGCAATCTTGCACACTATCCAATTTCAGACATTGTTGTGGCTTACATACGACCTTTGGCCTTCCAATTTAGGGAGATCCGGTTCATCGTCCAATTTGGATGGCGTCTTATAGACATCCTTCAAATTATATGCATTCGATCTCGATGGCAAGCAGTATTTGATTATCGAGGGTGACAAGGCCTTTGCCACATGATCAAATATAGCTGCATCTTCTGGCCATTAATGCTCTTGTATGTATAAGCATACTTCAGAGTGAGACTTTATTGTCTCTAATAAGAGTGCATAAATATTCTCGACGTCAGACTCCACCATCTTACACAATATCGGATATGAATATGCTAGATGCCGGACATGGAATGAAAATAATAAAGCAAATATATCCTCAATGTCAGACTTCTCCATCTCACGTGATATCGGATATAAATATGCTGAATGCCAAACTTAGCATAATAAGGAAGCAAATATACCCTCAACGTCAGACTCCTCTATCTTACGCGATATCAGATATACATATGTTGAATGCCAGAATTGGTATAATAATATCCTCAATGTCAGACTCCTCCATCTCACACACTATCGGATATAAGTATATTGAATGCCAGACTTGGCATAATGATAAAGATGCATAAATATTTGTGGCATGCAAATGAAAATATCTTCAATGTTAGACTCCTCCATCTTATGCGATCTTGGATATAGGTATGCTCTTGGGTCGATCCCGTGTAGCCAATGCAACTTAAAGACGTCTCTGAATGTCATCCTCTTTAAAACCGGTCGGTAGAGGGACATAATACTCGCAGCGAATGTATCTGCGGTATTAATGATGATGATGGTCCTCTTGATATGCAAATATGACATGGCCCTCTTGGCATGGTCCTCTTTACATGCAAATATGATATGGCCCTCTTGGCATGGTCCTCTTGACATACAAATGTGACATGGTGTAGATGATCGTGTAATGACATGCATCGCAGTTGCAAAAAATATCACCTTTGATTTTTGTGTTGTCATGTTGACTCCTTTGTGTGTGTACCTGTGCTCAAGGAAAATAATTAGTAGACACAACATCACTTTTACTAGCGACCACAGTCAAACTTGAAAAACTTTAAAGACAACGTCTATGAAGCTAATCAAAACAACTTTATTTCAAATGCGAAGGAAATAGTCGTGCCCATTTTTGGGGATAGCCATAAATATCATTTTTGAACATTGTATGTTCGTGGTAATTTTTGACTTGCTGGGGATTGGCGGAGAACGTCATCGATCTCTCATTTGGCTTTCTAATTTGAGGTTGACTAAAATGTCCTGATCTGCTTGGGGACTTGAGGATGTTGTCGATCTCTCTTTTCTTAGTAGCTCTTGCGAACTACAGGAAGATTCACCCATTCTAGGGACTTTTGCCTCTTTGGCTTCTGCCCATCGTTTCAGCTTTTATCGCTAATTTTGAGGCATCTGGTCTTGTTGCGTTTCTTTGAACGCATTGGATAACGAGGGGCTTTCACTAATTTCTAACATACTTTTTAGGACAACCTGCACCCACAGAAAAATTGTTAGTTTTTGGTGAAATTGATCTGTGTTGACCTCCTCTGATCTTCTACTCCTTGCTTTGTATTTTCTGGGTGCTTTCCACTCTCAAGTACTCGTCGTCCTCGACTCCCAAGGTCACGGTAGACATAAGACAAAGCTGATTTATAAAGGAGTAAAATTAATCTTTTGTAAAGATTTTCGAGCAAGTTCTTTGTAAAAACAAAGATTTTGAAAAAAGAATAGTTTGGAAAGGTCTCTGCCCGTCATGTCATGTGCTAGCTCAATGAATTCCCTTTACTTGAGGCATTGACGTTTCTGACATATTGCTGGCAGACTCTGGATATCTTTCGTCGTCCTAGCTAGGGAGTTGGAAATGATCTTTCGAGAAATCTGTCATGGCTAGGGATTAATCCACCTCGGACTTGCTATGACTTAGGATTTCTGAAGCAGACTCTGATCTCTCAGTGCTGGGGAGCTTTTCAAAGTTTAATTCTGACCTCTTGGATTAAGCTTGGTGGAAATTTTGAGGTCTTTCCTCAAAATTTCTACCCCAGTTAGAGGTTTTGCGATGAATCTCACTCCATTGGCAAGGGACTTGAGACTCTGTGGGATTACGAGATTTTTTCTCGATATTCATTTCGGTTGCCTTTTGGCACATTCTGTATTTTGACTTCCTTGGAGACGATCTTTGCCTTCTGAATTTTTGAGATTCCTTTCTCGAAAATTCTGCCCTAGTTTCTGTTTCCTAGGTAATATGATTGAATCATTATGGTGCCTACGTATCCTGTTGAGGCAGGAATCAGGTCAAACATAGTTCCCACACTTGTAGTGGGAGACTGTTGGAAATAAATAAAGGGGTGACCGAGGCCGACATAAGCCGTCTACGTATCTCATTCTTGAGAATTCAGGTCGAACATAGTTCAAGATAGGAAGGGGAAAGATAGATTTTCCTAAAGGGTTGACCGAAGCCGACACAGGCTACCTACGTATCGCATTCTTGAGAATTTAGGTCAAACGTAGTTCGTAGATAGGAAGGAGAAAGATAGATTTTCCTAAGGGGTTGACCGAAGCCGACATAGGCCGCCTACGTGTCTCGTTCTTGAGAATTCAGGTCAAACGTAGTTTGTAGAAGGAGGATAGGGAATTTTTAATCTTTTACTAAGTGCAGAACGATTACAATTAGAAAGTGCGATTACAGGAAAAGAAAATAGAAGGAAAAGAAGCCGCCTTCAGGCGTAGTATTTGTAGTATCAGAGTTGATAGGCTTGGGCCACACTTGGCCATCCATCTCGAACAAAATCAAAGCTCCTCCTGATAACACTTTGTGGATGACATACAGTCCTTGCTAATTAGGTGCAAGCTTTCCTTTGTCTCGTGGGAGGGAAAGATTAACTGTCCATTCTTGGGATTGACCAATAAATTTTTGGATATGGTGTTTGTGCTCATTCTCGTCCTATTAATGTAGGACCAGTCAAAGATGTCAATGTATGGATTGAGCAGACTGATAAGTTCTTCCTTTTGTGCTTTTGACAAATGAACACCGACGCTGATTTCTTCAACTTGACCATTGTCTCCCAGATTGACCACCTCAAACTCTTTTAGGTGGGGCCTCTTCTGGTCTTCAAAGTTCTTGGACTTCTTGGTTGTTTGTTCCAGAACCATGATTTCTTCAACATACCCTTCAAAATCATTATCGTCTAGCTTGGTTTTTTCGTTATGCTTTTGACATGACATGACAGTGGCAGGTTTTAAACTATTATTACTGAAACCATAAACAAAGCAAGTTAGATGGTATCATGTAAATAAGATAAACAACAAAGGTTTTTCAGAGTACGGGAGGCTTTCATTGAAATCTGAAAATATTTGCAAACTATGGCTATAACCCGCATGAATGCGAGTCTGTGCCTTTTGGAAAGAGGCAAAATAGTATGAGGAAATTGAAAACATAAAGGGTGGGTCATGGAGCCTCATCCGGACCATCATCGATTTTCATAAACCAGAGTTTTTATCTACCCAGCCGAGTGGAGAGTCGCGAGAGGAGTTACAACCCAGTTTTGTAGCTTTTCACCGGGCTGGGCATCCCTAATCATGGTTGCTTTGGAGGTTTCTTTTGATATAGCATCGCATTTCTCAAACAGCTTTCTGATTCTGTCCTCTAACCCGTCACTTGGGGGACCAACGCACACCGGAAATGACTGATACAAGTGAGGGAGTGGCTTGGGTGGTCCTGACTGCTTCTCTCCTTTGACTTTTGCTTTATCCTCTCGGGCCACATACCCTAGTCCATGCTTGGTTATCTGTCCGGGTATAGTCAAGGGCTCGATCATACCATCGAAATTCTTTCCTAACCCAAAACCTGGCTCATATCCATTTTTTAGTGTCAGGGTTGCAAGCATTTTGTAGATTGGCGGCATGGGAATTTGAGGAGCAAGATCCTCTCCAGTGGCATTGACGATCTCTACTATGTAGAAATTGCTTCTCCTCGGGACTTCTTCAATCACAGGGACACAGTCATTAGGACGGCTCAAGCGATTTCCCTCTCCATGGATCACCACCTCATGCTCTTCCCAAATGAACTTTACCATTTGATGAAAAGTTGATGGCACAGCTCCAGCTCCATGGATCCATGGTTTTCCTAAAAGTAAGTTGTAGCTAGTGGTAATATTCTTGACTTGGAATTCTGTACGAAACTCGACAGGTCCCATTTGGACGTATAGGCTAACTTTTTCGATAGTGTTTTTTTGACCGCCGTCGAAGGCTCTTACATTGATCTACTCTGGTGTATCTTTCCCAAACCATACGCCAACTGGGTAAGTGTGGACAACGGGCAAATATTCCGACCCGAACCATCATCAATCAAAACTCCATTTATAATCTTCTCTTGATATTTAGCGGTGACGTGTAAAGCTTTGTTGCGCATTAACCCTTCAAAGGATAGCTCCATAATATTCAAAGTAGCTATAGCGTTTTCTAGCATTTCCTGCTTTTTAGGGTTAACCGACACTATTGACTTGTTCACGACCCATTCTTTATCGACCTCTATCATGTTAACAGGGGCTCCTCCGTGATTCAGGAGCGAGTTGTTATTAACATTTGCCGGTGCTGTTTGTAGTGTGATCACTCTTTGATCAATCAAATCCTGAATTTTGTGCCTCAGGTTGATGCAATCTTTGGTATCATGTCCGAACCCTCCGGAATGATAAGTACAATGTCGGTCAGCCTTGAAGAAACGAGAGTCGGGATTTGCAGGTTTGGATGGAATGGGCTGGATAAATCTAGCAGCATTCAATCTCTCATATAACTGAGTTCTGGTTTCAGCTAACTGGGTGAAAGTCCAAGGAGCTTTCTTTTCCAAATTTGGGCGAGGGAGACTAGCATTTGCGAGAGGAGGAACCTGGCGATTACTCTGGTTCTCAGAAGCCTTTTGATACACTTGGAAGTTCTGTGGAGGAGCTTGGTAAGTGGGTTGCGCATTTGGTTGTGGAGCTTGGTATATGGGCTGCATGTTTGGTTATGGAGCTTGGTAAATAGGCTAAGTATAGTAAATCGGTTGAGGGTTTTGTGGAGCTGAGGAAGGGGTTGTTGGAACAAGTGATTTTTTGTAGTTGGCCCCGAAATGTTTCCGCGATCTCGAGCTAGGACTGGAGGATACCGAAGACACTTCTTCCCTCTTTTTCTTAGGAAACCCTACCAATCCTGAGGATGTCCAGGCTTTGGTAATCTTGTCGCTATGAAGACCCTCTTCGAAAATTTCACCAATCTTAACTAGGTCAGTGAATTTTGCTTTAATTGCTGATATCATTTTGTCATAGAATTCTGACTCTTGAGAGCGCATAAACACCGCGCTTATCTCCTCTTCGGTCATAGGAGGTCGAACTCCGCTGCCTCTTTTCGCCACTGATAGGCGTAATCTCAGAAGTCCTCATATGATTTCTGCCTGATGCGACCTAGAGAATATCGATCCGGGATAACTTCCACGTTATATGCAAACCTTTGAGCAAAGTCTCGGGCCAGATCACTCTATTTGGACCACTTCTTTAGTTCTTGAGAGGTGAACCATTCCAAAGCCTCTCCGCTCAGACTTCGGCTAAACAGTCTCATCAGCAGAGCATCATTTTTCCAAGCACTGACCATTTGGTCGTAGTAGCTTCTCAAATGGGCCTCAGGATTCCCAACAATGTTAAAAGTCTCAAACTTGGGAATCTTGAATCCGTTTGGCAAGTCCATCTCTGGATGGATACAGAGATCATCGTAGTCATAGCCTTTCTCATAAGACGATCCCCGAAACTCTCTGATCCTGGCTATCTCTTCTTTCATTTGAGCCATGTCATGATCACGTTTCTTCTCCGCGGCCCTCAACTCTTTCTCTTTCTCTTTGTAGTGGTCAAGCTCGGGGCTTTCCAAGAGAGCGTGTATGGTTCTATCATAGCATGAAAAGCAGGAGGTAGTGGGTTCTAGACAAGTGGAGGCTGGACATGTAGAATGGAATTTGGGTACGTGGGGTTATAGTTCTGCGGATTGATGATGTTGGGATGGTTATTCTGGGAGTTGTAGGCATTCGGTGGCATATTTTGATAATTTGGAGGGAGGTTTTGTGGATTGTAGGCACTTGGGTTATTGTTTTGGTTAGTGTACTGGACAAGAGGAGTATGAATTTGATATGAGGATCCGATATGAGGAGGATTGTTGGAGAGAGGTTCGTTGGAAGGTCCGAGAATAGAGGAGGAAGGGATATCTCTTGGCTGATTTTTAGTCAATGGGGAGTTGAGCGGAGGGATTCGAAGAGGAGGCTGGGAGTTACCCAGAATCGGGGAGTTGGCAGCGATAGCCAAGCTAGCCATATCTTTGGCCTTCTGTACTTTTTCTTGCATCTTTTCTAATTTTCTTGCAAGCTCTGCAATCATTTTGTTCTGTTCGGTGATAATATTATCTCTTACAGCCAAAGCGTTCTCTTCTTCACTACCAGTCATTTTACCCTTAGCGAAGCGAGGGTTAGAGAAGGAATCTATTTGTGCCTTTGAGCGGGTGAAGTAGGGATGTTCGGCCAGTTTTGTCAACACAGATTAATTTATATTACATGTTGAAGTAAAACAACTCAAAGGCCGATATGTTAGATCCCGTTAGCGATAAATAATACAAGATATCCGACCGGAAAGAAACACATAAAGTTATTTTTCATCAAGGCAAATTAATCCATGGGTATTTATTAGCTCGAGGGTTCGACGAACAGGATCGATTTCGCACTTGATGTATCTTCTGAATTCTTTGGCATTTTTGTCGAAGTGGAGAAATGAAAATTTCTTAAGGATAAGGGACGGGCCCTGAAAGGATGTAGTTCAGATATTGTAAGTTCATTTTCTGAACAAGACTTAAAAGGGTTTTAAGAAGTCTTTGAATTTTTCTGGGGAAATTTTGAAGAACTCTAAGAGCGATTTTGTGTAGTGGGCTTTATATTTTGCTTACTGTGTTCTAGAAAATTTCGGTATGGAATGGACCAATTTTCCTTGATTCAAGCAACACACATAGCACATAAAGCAGTTATATCACATAACAGTTCATAGCGCGTCCTATACGGATATGTGACCTTTTTATGCCAAAGGTAAGCCTACCGAATTGAAGGATATGCATGTCATTTGTAAACGTTCCATTGCCCCAAAATATTATATACAGACCGTTTAAATGAAAACGAAGATACAAAATAAGGGAAAAAGGAATGTACATCAGAAGTCAGTCCCACACAGGGGTACAATTCTAAATTAGGCCGCCGTGGCTGGTCCTTCGTCCTCAAACTTCTTAGACTTCTTGCAAATTTCGAACGCCTTTCGGATGACAATCTTCAAAAAATAAAAGACCATCCGAATGTATCCCAATCCCGAGGGACAATTGTTCATACAACTCGACATCACATCCTTCAATTGAGCGCGTAGGGGATGATTGTTCTTTCGGGCCGTGGGCCCTTTCGAACACAAGGTGGTCTTACTAATGGACTTAATATCCCTTGGATATTAGGACATCTTAGGTCAATGCCTATTTCGGGATTTGGTTTTGCTCTATCCTGAGTTTCTAAAATAGATTTCGAAATTGATCGGGAACCCAGGCGGACAACCAAGGCTAAAACAACAAGTGATCGTTAACCGACCGCGGGTCAATTACTTCACTCGTCTATTTTGAAAATTGGGTATTTTGTCAAGAACGATTGCAAGTATAACGATTGCAAATACTTGCATAATCACCTTTTTACCCCTAATGCATTCTAATGCTTTGCCAAGAGAGGCGGAAAATGCCATTAATAATTTATATTTTGCAAAAAAGTAAACAAAGAAGGAATGCAATAAAGTTACTAATTATTACAATACGAATAGTTAGTCAAATAAGTTAGTTGCAAACAATAAGGTAGAACCTAGTTGAATTATCCCCAGCAGAGTCGTCATTTCTATTTTATGAAAAAATGACTTGTGTTTGAAAATTATTTCGAAAATCTAGTTAAAGTTTCAAAACGTTTTCAATTTAAACCAAGAGTCGCCACTTAGTTTTATAAAAGTAAAACCAAGAAAAACTTGTAAAAAATTCAAAGTCTAAAACATATAAAGACTTAGAAATTTTTTCAGATTCTGGGTAAGGGTTCAAATTAATGCTTTGAGAAAGTTTATAAAGCACTCGAAACATCCGCTAACTTGTGGTTATCCGAATTTGTTTGAAAATAACTTATTTGACTAACTTTTTTTTGAAAAAAATCTTGATTTGTTTTATTTTGAGAAAAGCACTTAATTAATTTAAGAAAAAAATATAGTGATATAACTTGACAAAAAGGAAGACTTGATAAATGAAAATTAGCACATGCTTAGAGACGAAAGCACATAAAAAAGTTTGTTTTTAAACAAAAAAGGGAAACATGCTTATTTTTTTGACAATTTAAAGCACAAAATATTTAATTATTTTATACGAGAAAGACAAAAGTGATTAACAAGAAGGGCGTTTATTCATTAGGAGTAATTCAACTAAGTTTAAAAGTTAGTTCAAGTTATAAAATTTACACAAATAAAAGAGAAAGGAAGTAGATAATTAAGCTTTTTAGCTCAATTAAGTCCTGTCCTAGATCTAAGTTATGGGCCCTCTTTAGGCCCACCGCCATCCATTTTGGATTTTGGTCCAATTTCTCTCAACTGCTGATTTGCTGCTATACATGGGTTTGGCCCAATTCTTGACTCTTAGTCCATTTTGGACTATGGCTGCTGTTGATTTATCTGTATGGGATTTTGGCCCAATTTTCTGAATCCAGTCCATTTGGACTTGCTGTTGCCTGCTGCATTTGTTTAGGCCTTTCTTAGGCTTTCCCTCGAATATCTGCGTATTTGCTCCCAAGCTTCACGTCTCAATCTTTCGGACTTGGGATGATATTAAATCGATGAAGGTTGGTCTTGACCCAACGATAATGCAAAGGAGATGAAGAGAGTCCAAACAGACTCGGATGTGTGTCACATGTAAACGAGAAAAAAGATATGAATTAGCACAAGGCAAACAAGATAACCTTCAACTACTTATGTCAAGGAAACAAATATTTCAAGATGGAGATTTATTCTTATTTTACACGAAAAGGCTTGAATTCAATGAGACACTAGAACAATTTACACATGATGTCTACACATTTATATTCATGGAGCAAAAAACAAACAAGATTGACACGTTTGAGCCTTAAGTAAGAATTCGACTAATCACTACCCTGCCTTCACTCGAACACAATAGGGGGATGATCTTTTATGCATTACTTATGGAGGGAAAATGAATATCCACACTTAACGTAAAGTGAACCAGCGTGCTTGGGAAAAAGAAATTAAATTATTGTAAACAACAAGTAATCTAAGGCAAAGCTCAAGACATCATTTTTACTTTTAACGAGGGACAGGACGTACATTGGTATCTTGAGTTGTTCAATCTAGCCTTAAGCTGATTTGAATTGATGAAGCAATAGTCTTTATAGCATCACATTTCAAACAAACCTCATGTTCGTATTTAGAAATGATTACTTACAAATATGACACTTGACTGTTTATAGAGCTTGAGTGAGAACGCATGATCTTTTCAAGGACACATTGGACAAATTCAGACATGGAGACAGGGGAGAACACTCAGCATATGCACATATGAAGAAACTAAGACAGAATAAGACACGTTCATGCTCCCATATCTGATATAGTCATGATGAAATCCAGCAGTCCACACAATCAAATTTAGGATATTCCAATACATTACGGCACCTGAGAATGCTCTTTAGTAACAGACTTTATAACAGATTTTCAAATTGTTTTTAGCAACAAAACAGGGGAGGGATTTGAGGATTCTGGGATCTCTTTGTTTACAAGAGTGAATGAAAGTAGCAGCTCAACCACTTTTAAATTAACAATGTAAACTTTAAAGCTATAGACTTAGGTGTGAAGGGAATGGTAGCTACAAAGTCAGAAGAGTAGAAATAAAATTGAAGGAACTTAACAGATTACTTCATGAATTCCATTTGGGAAAAAGATGCTAACATATAAACCTACAAATTTCTCAATTACTCAGACCCAACACAACATTCAAAACAGCACACCAAAACGAAAACCCAAACCATGACTAATCAGTTCACATAGGCGGATGTTATTCATGAACACACACAAACATTTTAACTTGGGAAGAACAGAGAACAATACAAAAAAATGAAAATTTAAGAACTTTAGGGGTTAACAATCATTTCAACTGAACAGATTTAAAGCTAATACTCATAATTTTCAATACCAAGTCAAGCAAAACAGCCTAAAACCAGCAGGTATATCTCTAAGAGTTCAGCTTTTACATCTTATTGAATGAGCAAACGAGAAACAGGAATGAAAGAAGAGATGAGGGATTTACCTCTTTTGGAGCAGCGTCTGGGACTATGATCTTCGTCGGAAGCAACCCTTAACCATCGAAGCTTAGCTTGTTTTGCCGGAAGAACTCAAATTTTAGTGTTTATCTCTGAAACTTTCAATTCCTTTGACAGGTTTAGAGAGTGGTTCTCCAAGAAAATCCAAGGAATCCAAAGCCAACCCCTACTCTTGTAAACCCTTGGGGTTTATTTAGGAGATTTTTCGGGTGAAAATGGGGGGAAATCAGAAGGGTAAAACGGGTAGAAGACTTGGAGAAATTTTGAATTTTGAATGAAATTCCTGGAGCATAAGCTTCGGAGAACAAGAATTGGTACAACAGAGAAATCGACACCTAAGTCCCTCTAGAAGATTTCGGGTCTTGCTAGCTCGTCATCTTGATGGAGGGTGGACGTCATTTGGGAATTTTGATGGGGTTGAGGCATCGTTTCTGCAGATGAAAATGTTGGAAATGTTAGGGTTTGGTTGGTTCTGTTAGAAAGAGAGGATGAGGGAGATGAAGAAGATGTGGTGGAGCGTACTGATGTGTACTGGGCGCGTCAAGGGCTGTGGTGCATTCTTTCTGGGGTTTGAGAGAGAGTGAGGAGCGTGAGGGGATTTTTGGGAGAAAATATAAGAGGTGTGGGGTTGTGAGTGTATAAGTGTGAGAGTATATGTGTATGCTGATGGGGAAAAGGGAAATTGGGTCGGGTTTTGGGCTTAGGGAGTGGGCTAGGCGAGTTGTAGAGGTTTTTTAATTGGGGAAAAGGGAGTGGGCTAAGTGGATTGGTGTGGAAAGTTGGGCCCAATGCTGGTTGAAACAAAGGTTGTTGAGGGGTTATTTAGATAACGGCCACATTTGTAAAATGTGTCCATTTCAATCTTTAGGAGATAACTAAATTTGAAAGATTTAGGGAAATTCAACTAATTTTTAAATGATTTTAAGGATTTAAGCTAGAATAGGGATAAAAATGAACTAATTACAATTAATCAATTGAGCTTTTATTTAAATCTAAACAAATTGAAAAAATTATTGAATTTACCACATGATTACCTCTTTAAAATTATGAAATTAATTTATTCAATTAATCTCACGTTCGAATTAATTTGAAGGAAAATCAAATGTTAATCTTTTAAAAGGATTGTCTCATGATATTAAACTTTAAAATAGTTCTTCAAGTAAACTTATATAAATTCTACTTAATTAAATATGAAAGATATAAATTGATACTCAAGACTATTATAAAGCTGATTTGGAAGATCTCTTATCTCTTTTTACAAAATAATTATTTCAAAAATTGTTTGGAATTCAAAAGGCTCAAGATTAATTCGTAATGTGGAGGGTAAAAATTGAGTGTCAACAGTCTACTTGAACCCCTTACCTCAACCCTTTCTATTCCTTCCACTACCGACTCCCTCTCTCTCAGGTCTTTCGAGTCGCTAAGCTTAAACTTCCCAAGTCACACTAACCTTAGACTTCCCAAGTCACACAACCTTAGACCAACTGCTAAATCTAACTCTGACTGCCTCACCATTAACCTAGTCAACTCCCATGACTATGCATCCAGAACAACCCAGACCCAGTCATTCCAGATCCACTACACCCAGGGTACTACACATAAGTACCCGGACCTGCCCCGAGTCCCGAGACAATTCCTCTCAGGATATCACCCGCTAGTCACACCATGTAAGGCTCCCATCCATTCCCCTGGTTTATCAACCACATGTAAACCACCTTTACAACTATGATCAATGATCAACTACATAACCCACAACAACCCTTATCGTATAGCCTGGACCCACCCTAGGATCCCCTCTAAACAACACGTAAGTGTTAAACAGATAACCCGGCCTAATCTAAGATCAACTCAGCAAATATAATAGAATTCTCGGTCACTCAAGGACCACCAACCAATATCACATTTCAATAAAACAGCTCGGGCCACTCACGAAACCAATAACAGTCAATGCAATACAACAATATCAATGCAATGATGCAGTAAAATAAATCCATACCAGGCGTGGTACCCAAGCCAACCGTTAGTATTCCATACCAAGCGTGGTACCCGAGCCAACTATTTGTTATACCCATACCAGGCGTGGTACCCGTGCTAATCATTAGTATACCCGTACCAGGCGTGGTACCCGAGCCAATCATATGTCAACAATCCACAGTCAAATAATGAACAAACAACTTGTAAACCAACAAGTAACACATTGTTCAATTCATAGAGTGTAAAACAGGACTCTTAGAAATTCTACACAATCCCTCTAAGCAATGCAATTCATACAAACACTTAGATAGGAGTACAAAATGTACAACATTCACAAGAATCGTAAGCCATCACCTACCCTCTCACCCGGGTATATAACTTAATCTCGACCTCCGTCAGAAGTCTAAACACACTCACCCTTTATTTACATATAAATAATAGTTTCTCCTTTTTATCATAATTTAACAACCCCATTGATTTTGAAACGTACATAGATAATAACAACATGAGTTACCACCCTTTAGCCCTTGGCAAAATAATGACTATTTATCATGCCTTACGCATTCCGAAACTCCACCTAGGAGTTTCCCATTTTCATACCTTTTAGTTGTCCTTGCAATCCCCGGTTCCCCGAACCTTCCCGACATCCCAGTTCCTGAATCCTATCATTTTAGCATGCCAAGACAACATAAACAGCCCAAAATAACTACAATCAAACCACAGTTCAATCCAACCAATCCTTAGCTCACTCATAACTAATACCAAATCCACCAGACTCAGTGCTCGGAGGCCTAAAATATGAAATCTCCATTCCGCTATACGATGAATAAAAAATGTAAACAGGTCTAACTACTCATGAAAATCTAGCCTACCTGGACGCCAGCAGCTGCAACCGTGCATTCCTGGCTCTGTGAAGGCATTCCCGGCTGAACGATGGTCCTGGAATCCGTTGTTCTGTGTCCCTCCAGCCATGACCCCTCCTCCTCATGATTTCCTAGCCTTGGAGCAGCATGGAAGGGATTTTGGAGAAACCCTCGTATGTTTTCCACTTGAGGAGGAGAACATCTTTTATTATATCCCGTTCTGAGGCTTCTGCCTCCCGTCACTCCGCTATGGCGGTTAACCCTCCGCTATGGCGGTCCCGCTATAGCGAAATACGTCAACCCAGATTATTTCAAAAAAATCAAAAATTTTCACTACGTCACCCTACTTAAACAAGCGTACTTTAAATTAGTTTCCCCAAATAATTCGATTTTGCGATTCTTAAAGTAACGATGGGTCCGATCGTTACAATATCGCTGTGTCAATTCTGTCTTCTCGCTTATCTGATCTTGTTTATTTATTTATTTATTTATTTATTTACATGTGTAATCCTCCTTCACTTAGATTTATTAGTAATTGAATTAGTTTAATTTATTTGCTTAATTTAAAATAAAGGTTTACTTGCTTAATCATTTAGTCATTTTTTTATCTAATAAAATTCACCGACCTTTTATTTATCACGAACCTCCCACACAAATAATGAATCCAGTAGGAACCCATATTTGTAGACCTCGAAAGGTGCCTAACACCTTCCTTTCGAGGTAACTTGAACCCTTACCCAATTTCTGGTGACGTAGACCTTTAATTTAATTTAATCGTAGTTAGTTAGAATGGTGCCCTAACGCACCTTAAATTCGTTAGGTGGCGACTCTTCACCCTCTTTTATCCTAAAAGAGAATTGTCACGTTGATGACCCGCTTTTATCGAGAAAAATGGGGTGCGACAAAGAATACATTGCCCAATACAATACGTAATGTAGTCGTATATTAATTTATATTTGCATTTAAAATATTTTTGCAATAGTGTTTATGCACATAATATATAACATTTTATATTTACTTTAAATTAATATATTTGTAGGGGAGAAAATCAAACATGACACATTGGCAAATTGAAAAGTAATATGTGACAATTAGGATAAGTCGGATATGACTCAGCACGAGTAAACGCCGTTACATTTTTCTTTTACAAGATAAAAAAAAGCAATCATAATCGCAGAAGGTCTGGAGTCAAAATAATCAAGACCAATATCATATCAACGGGCTTGTCTAGCTCTAAAAGCATAAGATCGAAGGCAGACTGCGATCGTCTTGAATAAAGTTAGAGCCCTATCTTTCTCTGAAAATTCACAATCTTCCCAACCATTGCAAAACAGAAATAGACATGAAAATAAAGGAAAAAACTTTAATGAAAAAAGGAAGCGGAAAGCATAAAGATTTATAATAATTGACAAAGATGTTAGGCGTAGGGAAAGTGCATCGATACTCGCTTTTAATATCGTCATTCAATTAATACTCATTTCATAATTATTTTTACAAGTTTATCCGCTTTAAAATAAAGGTAAGACAATCGGGTTTGAAGCTTGACAACTTCAGACATTCGCATCTGAAAGTGTGGCCTTGTGAATGCTTAACATCAGACGTTGTTGCCTGATGTTTAGCATGACTTGTAAAGGTTATAAATGTTCAGCCATTTTTTACTGAGGTGCATGTAAAAATTGATTAAACTTTCAATCATGTATATCTGAATCTTTTCATGTATGTTTGCCCTCAGTCATACATGTAAATAATGACTAAAATTTCTGACATGTGCGTCTGAACAAAAAAAATTGTTCTTCAAATTTCAAACTCAGCATTCAAATATACTTTAAGTAAGCTCAAATCTGAACATAAGTTCTACATGTCATAAAGAACAAAACATAATTGTCAATTTATCAATAACACATTTAACACACTTTTATTTTTTTTAAATCTGCACTTTAACCATGCGCACATAACTGAACTACATGTGAAATAGGCTGGACTTTCAGACACGTGAGTCTGAAAGTTTTTGTCAATTTTTTTTAACTTTAAACACCCAAATATAGAGCAAATAAGCTCAAATTTGAAACATAAGTTTCATGTATCATAACGAACAAACTTCAATCATCAGTTTGTCAATATAATAACAAATTTAACAAACTCATTTAACACCCTTTCAATTTTTTCATATACGTCACACTCAATCATACATGACTAAAATACATGTTAAAATTGACTTAAGATTCAATCATATGTGTCTGAATGCATAAGCAAGAAAAAATATATATTATTTTGCTTGAAAATTACCTAATATTAGATATTCATACAAAAAAACATAAAATGGAAACTATTTAAATAGCGCAACCAAAATAAAATACCGTGAAATTTTTATGCTAGGCGTCGATAAAAATTTACCAGCCCAATCAACCCATAAAAAGTAGTATTTTATATTCTTCTCACATGCAACCTTTTTTTTTATATATATTTTCTCTTATAAATTTAAATAGATCTTGAATTATTTAATATCTCTGGATTATAGTACAGGCTACAGACTAATCCGTATTTTTAAATAGTGAGTTGGACCACAAAATGGATCCAAACAATGAGACAAATTAGTAATTTTTGACTTGAACATAAATTTATACAAGTGAAAAATATACACCATATGTTGTCCTCATTATATTCGGTATCTGTTTATGAGAGACATTGCTGATTGCACTTAGACAATCATCGATATAAATTGTACTTCATTCCTCCATTTTAATTTATTTGGAGAAGGGCCAAATATACTCTTGTATTATTAGAAATGGTTTAAATATATCTTTCGTTATATTTTGGGTCCAAATATACCCTTTCCGTTATACTTTGGGTCCAATATACCCTTGTACTATTAAAAATAACTTAAATATACTCCTCATTATACTTTCAATCCAAATATACCCCTCCAGATATATTTTGGATCCCAATATACCCCTCCCATTATATTTTCGGTTCAAATATACCCCTCATTATACTTTTATGTTGATTTAACCCTCCCCCTCCCTCCTCCCCCCGCCCTCCCCCCCCTCCTTTTTTTTATAAAGGCGATTTACCCTTATTTTTTTTATAAACGGACACGTGATGAGTTTAAAAATAAAAATAACTCATCACTAAATGTAAATATTTGCGCGATTCACTTTACAAATTCAGGTATTTAATCCATCTTCGGTCCACTCCCTCGATTCATACAAAAATAATACATATATTCACAATTTATACCCCTGTCATCTTAACCTTGGCCTCACACAGTGAATAAACTTCTTTACAGGGAATTTAAAATTTCGATATATCAGAAAAATTATTTTCTTTCTGCCATCATCTTTTGGTCTAATATCAGATGTTAAAACTTATACTTGAAATAATCAACTAAGCAAGATTATCATATATAAATGCAGGAAAAAAAATCTATATCTGATAAACAAATCACTAATGTCAACGAAAAAGTATTCAGAAATAGGTGAGGAAAGACTTTAAAGAGTTTGGATTGATGAAAAGCTGATCATTAAAAAAGAGAAGAAAAGAAAATAGAAGACTACAAGAAAAAGAAATAACTTAAAGTGGAGGAAATTGAGATGGTTTAAATGGGTGAGTGTCAAAAATAAGGGTAAATCAACATAAAAGTTTAATGGAGGGGTATATTTAAACCCAAAGTATATCGGGAGGGGTATATTTAGACTGAAAGTATAACGAGAAGTATATTTAAACTATTTCTAATAGTACGAGGGTATATTTGGATCCAAAGTATAACATAAAGGATATATTTGAGCTCAAAGTATAACAAGAGGTATATTTAAATCAATTCTAATAATATAAGGGTATATTTGACCCTTCTCCATAATTTATTTATCTGGTCATAAATTATAAACCCCTAAATAAAGTTTTGAAATGGATTAGATATCCTATTCCTAATAAAAAAGATTTATTAGATAGACTTCATGAAGCTATAATATTTTCAAAATTTGATTTAAAATCAGGATATTGGCAAATTCAAATTTCTGAAAAAGATAAATATAAAACAGCCTTTAACGTCCCAATGGGACAATATGAGTGGAATGTTATGCCTTTTGGGTTAAAGAATGCCTCTTCTGAATTTCAGAAAATTATGAATGATATTTTTAACCCTTTTAGCAATTTTATCATTGTTTATATAGACGATATTTTAGTATTCTCAAAAACCCTAGAAATGCATTTTAAGCATCTTGACCTATTCAAGAAAATTATAATTCAAAATGGTTTGGTTATATCTAGACCAAAAATGCATATTTTCCAAACCAATGTTAGATTCTTGGGTCATAATATTGAAAAAGGAAAAATTATTCCAATTCAGAGAAGTATTGAGTTTGCGTCTAAATTTCCTGACGTTATTACTGATAAAACTCAGCTTCAACGTTTCTTAGGAAGTTTAAATTACATTTCTCCTTTTATAAAGGATCTAGCTAAAGACACAGCTATATTATATGATAGGTTAAGAAAAAGCCCTAAAGCTTGGACTGATAATCATACAAAAGCAGTCAAGCATATTAAGGCAAAGGTTAATAATCTACCATGTCTCACTCTGGCTAATCCAAATTGGCAAAAAATAGTGGAGACATATGCCTCTGATATTGGTTATGGGGGAATTTTAAAACAAATCTCTCCGGCTGAAAGACAAGAATACCTTATACAATTCTATTCAGGGAAATGGAATAATAGTCAAAAAAATTATGCTACTGTAGCTAAAGAAATTCTAGCCATAGTCAAAAGTGTTTTAAAATTCCAAGGAGATTTATATAATCAAAAGTTTATCATAAAAACTGATTGTCAAACAACTAAATTCATCTTTAATAAAGATGTAAAACATGTTGTTTCTAAACAAATGTTTGTAAGATGGCAAGCTTTATTAGCACCATTTGATTTTGAGATACATTATAAGAAGGGAACAAATAATAGTCTTCCCGATTTCCTTACTAGAGAATATTTGAGTTAATAATTCTTTATTTTCTGAATACAGGATAATGCGGCCATCAGGAAGTTCTTCCTCTAATAGAGGAAGAGGAAGAGCATCCATGAGCAGAAATAATATTCTGGCTCAATTTGGAAACCAGAGGCTAATAGCCTCAAACATTGCAGGTACCTCTACAGGTACTTTTACAGGTATCTCGGGAATTAGTACCGGACATCCAATATATAGAGAATTCATGAATTTTATACAATCAAGGCAACCTCAGAACAATGCACCACCATCATATTCAACTGTCGTCAATGACGAAGTAGGTGAAAATATTGAGATATATGATAAAAATGAGAAAGATGAAGTAATACTTCTTCTTGAGCCAAGAGATTTACAATGGATAGAGGATCCTTGGCAAATCATGTCAAGATATTTTGATACGGCATCATATGTTGTCCCAACATATAAATATAGAATGCATTATGAGATTATTCTGCCAAGAGAATGCATTATAGAATGCAACATCTCATAATGCATTCTATATTTATATGTTGGGACAACATATGATGCCGTATCAAAATATCTTGACATGATTTGCCAAGGATCCTCTCTCCATTGTAAATCTCTTGGCTCAAGAAGAAGTATTACTTCATCTTTCTCATTTTTATCATATATCTCAATATTTTCACCTACTTCGTCATTGACGACAGCTGAATATGATGGTGGTGCATTGTTCTGAGGTTGCCTTGATTGTATAAAATTCATGAATTCTCTATACATTGGATGTTCATAAAAATAAGATGTGTTGGACTACCAACACCTACTACTATCAATAACATGGCTCTGATACCAACTAATGGCAGGATCGCTTCGATGTAACTACAGGTTCGTTTACGACTCATATAATCTAGGAATGAAAAGAACTTTTACGATTCCAATCTAGCCCAAATAAACGCCTCCACATGGCTGACATGGGCCTAACCAGGAACTCCAGACTAAGCCAAGTTCTTTCTATCCCTTGACTATACTACCTCGACCTCAGAGACATCGGAACAATCTTTTTCTAACCATGTCTTAATAGTTGCAGTTGCTGTTAGTCCAACACGAGTTGTTTAGCCTATCATTTAGGCTACAAAATCTTTAAAACGATTAAGGAAAATAAGAAATGGAAGAGAAATACCTTAACTGGGGATCAATGATTCTTCAAATTACAAAATATCCACAATAATTTTATTTCAGTACTCTAGAGAGAGAGAGTAATATTCGAAGGGTTGGCTGAAGCCTGCCTTCTATATACAATAAGTAACCCTTTTATAGAAGGGATTGACAGAAAAATTTAAACTTCATGACGTAAGTGCTTACGTCATATTACATTATTGGACCTGGGGCCCTCTACTTTATGAAAGTTTTACAATAATTCAAATAATTTTAACTTTAATAAAGTTGACATCTGACGTCTTGTCCTCTACTCTTTAGCAATCTCCTTTCCTTTGGACTTGTCCGAGCTAGAAGATTCTTCTATCTGGTTCTTGAACTGTTGTAGAAACATTTCAATGTCCATTTCTTCTGTGCTATGAATACTCTGAGAATCTCCTGCTACACAGTTGTCTTCTTCTTCAGTAGACATGGTCATGGATATATTATCTGAGAATTCTATACCCATATTTTTTGCTAAATCTTTTTTAACTTCTTCCATATATGATGCAAGGAGTTCCGATTTAGAAATAGTCCTTTGTTTCATCTGTAATTTTCTGGTTATATGTTTAAAAGGACTAATATTATCCTTTTCCTGTATAACTTCTGTTTGGTTTTTGCTAGTCTCAATAGCCACATTAATTGAGTCTATTATCTCGCGTCCATGAAGTTTTCCCTCCATATCTCTCTGGAATAATTTACTCCAAAATTTTGTATGAAATTTCCTTTTTAAGCAAGAAAACCCTTCTTCATTTGTATGAACTTCTATGGTCCATTTCATTATCCATGGGATAGAAAATTCTATAAAGAAATACATTAAGGATATTCCCTTAAAATATATGTCTTCTTGTTGTAATCTTATTATTTTGGGCGAAACATCAACCCATTCAGCATATAATTTTTTATAATCCTCTGGAAGGATATTCAAGGTTGGGCCATATAGAGTCCACCACTGACAGAACCAATTTGGTATATGTTGTCTGAAAACATTTGAACATATTTTGACGAACCATTAATGCTTCTTATTAGCATTCTCATATAATAAGGCTTTATTAAAGCTCTCAATGTAGTCCCAATAATTAAACTTAACAGCTATTCTTTGTTCCGGATGGGTGTATTCCTTTTCCTTCATCGTACTGATTCCTCATTCTTCTGGGGTAAATATCTTTTTTATAATAATTTTTGAAAAATTATAAACTTTCTTGGTATTTGCTGGGAAAAAATGCTGGAATTCAGCAGACCCAATAGATGAGAGTATAATCTCATAATGCATTCTATATTTATATGTTGGGACAGCATATGATGCCGTATCAAAATATCTTGACATGATTTGCCAAGGATCCTCTCTCCATTGTAAATCTCTTGGCTCAAGAAGAAGTATTACTTCATCTTTCTCATTTTTATCATATATCTCAATATTTTCACCTAATTCGTCATTGACGACAGCTGAATATGATGGTGGTGCATTGTTCTGAGGTTGCCTTGATTGTATAAAATTCATGAATTCTCTATACATTGGATGTTCAGTACTAATTCCCGAGATACCTGTAGAAGTACCTGTAGAGGTACCTGCAATGTTTGAGGCTATTAGCCTCTGGTTTCCAAATTGAGCCAGAATATTATTTCTGCTCATGGATGCTCGCTCTTCCTCTTCCTCTTCCTCTATTAGAGGAAGAACTTTCCGATGTCCGCATTATCCTGTATTCAGAAAATAAAGAATTATTAACTCAAATATTCTCTAGTAAGGAAATCGGGAAGACTATTATCTGTTCCCTTCTTATAATGTATCTCAAAATCAAATGGTGCTAATAAAGCTTGCCATCTTGCAAACATTTGTTTAGAAACATCATGTTTTACATATTTATTAAAGATGAATTTAGCTGTTTGACAATCAATTTTTATGATAAACTTTTGATTATATAAATCTCCTTGGAATTTTAAAACACTTTTGACTATGGCTAGAATTTCTTTAGCTACAGTAGCATAATTGTTTTGACTATTATTCCATTTCCCTGAATAGAATTGTATAAGGTATTGTCACGACCCGATTTCTCGGTCATGATGGCACCTACAACCCCTGGTAGGTGAACCAATCCCTGTAGCCCAGAACAGTTAGTAATGGGCTACTATCTACCAAATAAGAGAGTAAAACGAATAAAATAGATAACAGGTATATAAATATATACATATGCGGAAACTAAACCAAACCCCAAGACCTGGTATCATAGTACAGAGCCAAAACTACATACATGGAGTGAAAACTATCCAAAAGGATATATACAGATGTCTCTGAATGGTAATAGAGTACATAAAGCAAAAGATAAACTAAAGCTAAGCTCCGATCGCCAAGAGCTCACCCTCAGCCTGAAGTAGTCTCCACAGATCTCCAAGCACGAATCACAGCGATCTAACGGCGATGGCCCACGCTAGGATCTGCACCCAAAGATGCAGGGAGTAGGGGTGAGCACCAAATGCGAAGCATAAGGTACCCAGTAGGTATCATAGGCCGACTGGGCACATATAAGATAAAAGCGTAGTAATAGACAGAATAGAAGCAAGCAGTCACAGAAATCAACGAAAGGTACACAGGAACTAGCCCAGAGGGAAATCAACAGAAACACATATGAGGCTAGTAAACAGAATATA